>JAYMTA010006910.1:0-10016 GCA_036897625.1 Pelargonium cotyledonis
GCCACCAATGAGGTGGTGATACCACATTAAAATACTTGGATCCGGGCGGGTCGCTCCGCTCTCACCAATTCACTTGGGTGGGTATGAGTGAAACTAATTGAGGTGTCATCATCTCATTGGCTTGGCTTAGGCTAAGTCAAAAAAATGTTGGCTCATATGCCATTTCCTCATATATATATATATATATATATAGATAATCATTTTGAGACGAGCTCAACATATATACAATATGCACACCTTGTTGTAAAAATAATGCACAAAATATTTCTTACAAATATTTTTCAACGTTTCTTAATGTCATTTTTAACTTCGTCTAATCATTTCTTTTGTACATTTTTTTAATGTTTGTCCACACTTATTCATATTTAGTTTATACATCATATAGTAATAGGTGTAAGTATTTGTTTCACAATATTGATTAATTATCTACTAATGTGGATTAGTAGAAGAGATCTTAATTTTGTTCTAGAATGCTTTTAGAAACGAAGATCATGCAAGGCAAGGTATAGGGAACGGTTAATTTGTTAAGTCAATGGCAAATCTTAGAAGAAAACGAACATTAACATATACTTATAAATTTGATCAAATAGGTAATCATTCAATACACATCTTAAGTTGTTAAATAAAATTGGATGGAAAAAAGGCACCAAACTTTCAATAACTTTGAATTGGTTTACAAGGAATTTAAAGTGAACCCATATAACTATGAAATAGGAGACATGACGCTTTTGGAATTAGATTTTAATGTTTCAAATCAGGTTTAAAATCGATGGCCAAAGTGAAACAAGCCGACAAATATGACAATTTTATTTTCTTGAAGTGTTTAGACTGTAATTGTTCGTTTTGAAGTAGTTTGAATAACGTTTTAGTCTTTTCTTCTGTCTCGTTTTTTTAAATATTATATGATATATATGTAAGTTGTAACTTATGCACAACTTTGAGATTATTTACTTTGTGTTTTAAACTCTATTTATATTATTAGAGAACTATAATTTGTTTCATATAATCTACAACATATTCTTAAGAACTTATGTCTCTAGAATGGACAATTTGTCAAAAATGAGAGAAAAAAAGAAAAAGATTAAGAAGAGGAAGGTGATGAAGATGGAGATTTGACCAATTGTTGTTAGATAGGAAGTAGAAAGAGAAGGTTGTCACTATATGCTAGGTGTCTTGATTGTAATGGTGTCACAGCTCCAGCTTGGAAAGTTTGCTGGCAAAAGGAAAATGAGGTCACTGTAGGATACATGACTCATCATTTTAGAGCCAAAATGGCAAAATTCAATCGACACCTTCGTTAAATGATTAGAAATAAATGAATAAATCCAAATAAAATAAAGACAAAGATTGGTCTAAAACTGATTATCTAGTTTATTTTTCAAAATTTTGAACTAATATTATTTTAGTCTGAAATGGAGGCTCAATGATTCCTTTAAGCATATAATAAGTGTCTCCTTATTTTGAAATGCATGCTCAATAGGTATTGTATGTTGAATATACTTTTGGAAGAAGTTATATGTTTTAAACCGTGAACGATTTTTTAAAACTTTATCTCGTACACAATTACATGTCGGTACAGTGAAAGAAATAAAAAAATATTTGAAGAAAGGAAAATGTAAGCGCACAAACCTAAAACATATTAGTGAATATCAAACTCTTGATTTAGTGATCTCACTTATTTAGTTATATATTTGTATACTTAAATGCTCACTTTAAAAAAACTATGTAGAACCGAATAGATAAATAAACTATTGGACCATAACAACTTATATGTGTGCATTATATATAATATAAAGTTTTGTGGGTACCAAATTCAAGAATGAGAAACAATATATTTATTCAAAATTCTCATTATTGGTAAGGTAGCAAACAACCCTTACCGCCCAATGTGATCACATGCATTCACAAGTCACTGCCCTTCCTATAAAGGTTCATGAGCCCTTAACACAACCTAAGAAATTGACAAGAAGGCTCAGTTTCTAAATTTCACTATACTCTTTAAATTAATGGCTACACATAGGGCTTGATTGATCTCTAGGCATATATATTTGTCAAACTTGTGGCAAAAGATAAAATGACAAGCATTTTCACTTTGTTTCAATGAAAAAGAAACCAAAGCAATTCATACGTAGTTCTTCTACTAGGTATAGGTATTAATTTAGAGGTTATGTGTTGTACCATAAAAAAAACTAGCCACCAAAAGGTTTTCATCAAAGTAATTGTTGTTTTCAGTAAGTGAACAACTCTTACATTATGCGTCTTGGATATATATATTTTTTCTTCTATGAAAAAGGGACACGATACAAAACTTTCGCTGTTTTGCATCATACATATTAGTATCGTGTACGTTATAACATCAACGAAAAATTAACTCATACTATTCACGTGTGTGGAAACATCATTTACTATTTACATAAATTTCTCACCGAAAACAACTTTCATTTTCAATAATAGGATAGTTTTTATTTACAAAATACGTCATAACAAGAAATATAATTTTTATTTTGTAAAAAAAAAAAGACATGATACATTGTAGGATAAATTCATAGTTATGCATCATACATGATAGACATTGATGATATAACGAAGTCTTCTCTGACAATTCAACGATTGTATACTCGTTCATCACATAAAAATAATTTTACTAGAAGGGAGCCAACCAAAAACGCTTTCTTACCATATTTGTAACTATCCCTTATTGACATATCTTAGAATTATACCTTAATCGTCAAAGATGTCTTGTGCAAATCTCCGAACAAAAAATCTAACAAAAAGGTTTAGTTGTGAATATTTTCGTGTAGCATCATAAATGTAATATAAACATCAATAAAAAGTGATCACATAACATTCACTTGCGAGGAAACTCCATTTGCTATTTACAATAGGAATTATAGAAGTAAAGTTTTGCAAGTCATACAGAACTTAAACATCAAATTATTTCAAAAATCATGTGAAAAGAAAATGTCATTATCAAAACTCATTTTGACTTTATCCCAAAATTCAACCACACAACTCAACATATATATGACGTATTTGTGATGTAGTTATTTTGGCTTGACATAACATTTGCCAATGGAAACACACAAAGTCATAGAAAATTAGAACATTTATCACAGTCCATATACATACATAGAGCCACAAAAAGCCCTAGGCACGTGTCACCAGAGACACAAAGGACGGCGCCAAATACATTTGACTTGAAAACCCACAATTTCTCAAAAACCATATATATGCTTGTGATTGTTCTCAAAACATAAAGTCCAACAAAAACAAAAAGACACTTTCAATACTTTTGCGTATAATTCAGAGCTCTCTTCTTCAACACTCACATCTTTTTTGAAGCTCCTTTGTTTCTCTAGCAATATCAATGGGTAGAGCTCCTTGTTGTGATAAAAATGGACTCAAGAGAGGTCCATGGACTCCTGAGGAAGAT
Organism: Pelargonium cotyledonis; assembly: GCA_036897625.1. Taxonomy (NCBI): domain Eukaryota; kingdom Viridiplantae; phylum Streptophyta; class Magnoliopsida; order Geraniales; family Geraniaceae; genus Pelargonium; species Pelargonium cotyledonis. Next base: position 3,434 of record JAYMTA010006910.1, read on the forward strand.
CAAAAGCTCATGCAATATATTCAGAAACATGGACCCGGAAACTGGCGATCGCTTCCCAAGCATGCCGGTGAGTGTCTGCATGTGTTCTGTTATGGACTAGTTATGAATGAATTACGAATTTGTATTATTTCAACTTGTTACTTATTTTAGGGTTTCTTGAATGTTAAACATTGTAGGGCTTGAGAGGTGCGGGAAGAGTTGTCGTCTCCGGTGGACTAACTATCTTCGGCCTGATATCAAGAGGGGAAGGTTTTCTTTTGAAGAAGAAGAAACCATCATACAACTACATAGTATTCTTGGAAACAAGTACGATCATTTTATCATCGTTTCTTCTCGTTTTACTTGAATTTGTCTCTCTTTTCTCAAGAATGATTTAAGTGCACAAACGATAATTCAACCGGTTTATGATCACCAATTACTTTTTAGTCAAAACAGTCTCCAAATGGTACATAGGCATCTAAATGTTTAACTGTTTCCGTTTTAATTTCATTTTTAAGGAGCCAATTAAGGGGATATAGTTTGATATATGGAGAAGGTAGAGATGTTTTGAATTATGCATAATGAATGACATGCTATACTAGTATACGTGTAACTTATTGATGAGCAACTTTTTTCATAATATATAGACAATAAATAGTATCATTAATAATGAAAAAAGTAGGTACAAAAAAATGGTTTTAGAAGAGCCACCATACAAATCAAATCTCCTTAGAAATTTAATTTGGGTGCTAAATTATTCCTCTCTTATGCTCATTTACTCTTGTGAAAACAAGTTCAAGGGTTTTAATTACTAAATCTTATTCTAAGAAATTGTTGATAATGCATACACAAATTACTAATTATAAGAGAATGTAGAGGTACACTTATTTTGGAATACAATGTTCGGATAAAATGTTGATATTTATTATGAAGAAGACGAAAAATCAACCAAAAAGATATATTTTATATAAATTTGATTAGAATGTTCAATCTTACATGAATTAACTCTTGTTTTGTTTTTGTTTATAGATGGTCATCAATCGCAGCTCGTTTGCCAGGAAGAACGGATAACGAGATCAAAAATTATTGGAACACCAACATCCGAAAGAGGCTCCTCCGAATTGGAATCGATCCTGTCACCCACAACCCTCGCCTCGACCTTCTTGACCTATCCTCCATCCTCACCTCCTCCATCTCAAGCTTCATGGGAATAACCTCCCAACCAATTGTAAACCCTAATCTCCTAAAACTAGCAACAACCCTTTTGGCCTTGAAGCACCAAAACCCTGAATTTTTCCCACAAAACCTCCAAGAAAACCAACTCTACAACCCACAAATGCAAAACCAAGTGCCAACATTCCAAGCCCTAACCCAAGAAGTCCCATCTTGCACCACTTCTAACGATGCTACACCTTCAAATTTGGATCAAAGTCAATTCTTGCAAGCCAATGTGGAAGGCTACATTACATCAAACTCCATGCAACAAAATTATATTTATGGAAACTCAAATCCTACATTTTGTGATCATCACTTGGGAAATTCAAGCTTTGATCAGTCACTAAACAATGAGTGCAATCAAAATTTTGGTTTTGATTCGGTCAAGTCATCGCCTTTGTCAACTCCATTGGATTCACAATCAACGTTCATTAATAATAGCACTGAGGATGAGAGGGAAAGCTTCTGCAGCAGCTTATTGAAGTTTGAAATTCCAGAGAGTTTTGATATTAGTGAATTCTTGTAGATTATATATATTATTTAACCTGCAAGTGTGGTGAATTTCTTATACTTGTAGGATTGTTATTGTGGTTTAGGTTTTGAATTTTATACTTATAAATGTTTTCTATAATTACTGGATTTGTAGTTGATTATACGTGATGATGAATACAAATTCTTTTTATTTTTTTAGTATATTCATTTCCAATAAAAGACACTCTAATAAGTAATATCCATATGTTGTCGTGATGACATGTATCTTTCGGAACGACATAAATTTCATGATTATTTTAGGTGTAGAAGTTTGAAACCATCTATTGAGAATTCATTGATCTTAAGTATCACATTTGGAATTATAAACTTTTGAATAAGAAATGTAATTAAAACAAATAAACTCTCAAACATTTTCAATCAGATGGATTTCATTTTTGTGTTATGTTTTGAAAAACTAGTAAAAAATAAACTCATGTCACATGTGCCACGTGAAAAACTAGTCACTTAGAGAATATAGAAAATCTATATTCCATCATAAAATAATAGAAGCATAGAGAAACCACAAAAAATATATTAGTTTAATAGTCACAGCTATAGCTAATGATTTGAACCTAAACTCACATGCATTCAAAACTCAACCAACATTTTTGCTAATTTGAATTGTGAAAAATAAATTCACATATTTACATTAAAAAGAAAAAAAAAATCGTGCCTAATCTGATCACACACGTATTCAAGACGAGTTCAAGTTAGATTTTTTCAATTTGATCCGAATTTTCATCTCTATATAGTGGAAATCCTTTCTTTTGGCAAGATAATTGTAAGCTAGTGAATCATACACATGGGGGGTGTTATGTGTGTGGCCTCCATAAATTTCCCAAATCTTCCAAATTACAAATGGATAATACTATTCAACCATGAAAATGACCTTTCTATCCCAAAAGTATTTCATCTCCATCTTGTCCTTCTTCTCTTCAAAAGTCTTCAATCACAAGCACTTGTTGGTGTGGACCACAAACACTAATTCAAAGCTCAAAAGTTAATTATTGTCCATACATGCAAACCTCTTTTTTTCTTCTCCATATTCATAATTTTCGCGAGGAAAAGATTCAATCATATATAGAGAGAAGTGGGAAAGTAAACTTCAATTATACTCAAAATTTTCTTCTCTTGCAATTGGGAGACAGAGACGAATTTGTTGACTAAAAACACACTCATTCTCTTGAAAGGACATATAATATACATATACATATGGTAAGGCATGGCCCGACGGCAAAACTATAGTTTTCAAGCCACGTTTTTTAGCCATATGTGATCCAACTTTATCTCATTTAATCATAGAGTTTGGTTCATGACTTCAAGTAATCAAGCTTAGTTCATGATTTATGTTCCAAATTTTTGGTCAAATTTTCGGCTATAAAAATTTGTCCAGTTAATTATATGGTAGATACTAGATACAATGGTAGTGAGGGGCCGTAAGCAAAACCATCCATTTAGTCGTACTGAACTTCAAGTGCAATCGTTGCTAGTTGTTTGTGGTTTTCAGGCCGGAGAGAATGATTCTAGACTTCTAGTGCCTTCAACTTGAGAACTCAAACTGATGACGAGAATTTCAGTGCATTTAATTTAATTAAAGAATGTTTAAACTATACAATTTTTTGTTCGACTTGTACGGAAAGAAACATCATCATGCACAAGTGCTCATATATGGTTGTTTGTACAATTCAATTTTTTTTATATATATTTTTTTCAGTACATACCATGGTGTTTTTGAGCGGACTTGCAAACTCACGGCTAACACTTAAAATCGATTTACCACACTCAGACTAGCCCTCATTCGAGAATAAGTTACAGTTAAAGCTCATCTATCTCTCCAATGTGTGTTGAGCGGGGTCGAACACAAGCGATCTTCCTACTCACACAGCTTAGTGTGCCACTACCTTTTAATAATTTTTCTTATATTTTATTTCAATGAAACTTTATTCAACTTTTACCGCAAAAAAGAACGTGGATGGAAATTATTTAAAACTTAAATTACATATATATGTGTTCAAAACTCCAAACAAAGGACAAAAGAAACTTTAATCCTCTAGTCAAAATTTTATGTGTTACATTCTCATTTGTGAAAAGAGGACAGCTTTGCAAAATCCTCACATGAAAACATACTGTTATTTGATACCAAATATGGCAAGTGTATCACGTATGTATTCAAGTCAATTTCATATCAAATTATGTATATTTGGATACCAAAGATGCCAAGTGTCTCCTAAAGTCTCAATTTCTTTTAATAAATTTACTGCTAAACCTTACATTGCATTACATAATAATATCGCTGCTCCTAACACGAGCTCCTCGGTAGTAAAACCTCATATCGACTGCAAAAAAGTTCAAATCCGAGACTTCAGAAAAAAAAAAAAAAGCTTTTGAAATCTCTGGATCAATAAGCCAGTCCCCTAGGGGGATGACGCAATGGTTAAGAACACACATCTCCATGTGAGAGGTCGTGCCTTTAAATCTCATTGCGTCGGGTGAGGTTTAAAGGGGAGAGCTACCCCTTATTGTGTAGCTCAACTAGTTAGTTTTTTTTTTAAATAAAAATTAAAATAAAAAAAAAAGGCGTCGGTGGTGTTTTTTATGCTATAATTACGGATATGCACAACATTTATATAATGGGCTTTATCATGAAACGGATCCATAAAATGTGGGCTAAGATTGGTCTATTGGACTGGGCAAATGGAATTGGGCCGTACTCATATAGCCAGCTATGCACTGAATGGTAGGATCAAGAAATGGGCCTGACCCAATTCGAAAAGTATTTCAACAGCCTCAAGAGTCAAGACTTAACTTGCATATTTTATTTTTCAATGTATAAAAATTATAAATTATTATACTGTAATATTTATTGTATACTCCATGGTTTTGGAGTGACAATTTGAATCATAACTCGTAATACGACAATAATTCAAGTAGATTTGTTTACAAATCAGGCCATCTTCTTGCCGAACTCTTTTTATGATCCACTTATTTATAGATCAAAGTACAAATGAGTTAAATATATCGATTAGTGTCGTGTTGATCTCAACCTATTATTTAAATGGTATCGGATGTTACTATTTTGAATGAGAAAAAAATTTAAGGTAAAAAAAGCAGCTGCTTTGTTACATAATTGATAGAACACTTTCTCAAATCTCCATCATGTCATGGGGTTTAAAAACAGCTTTTCTTCCTATAATTTTCAAATCATTTTGTTATTTTTAAGCTTTTATATATGGTTGATGGCCTTGGCTTCCATTTATCAATTGCTTTAACTTTTTCACAAAAATATTATTGAAAAGAAACAAAAGATAAAAAGAGATTGCTTTATCTTTATCGAGCCAGAGAAAGAGAAATTTGTGTGAATCCATTTTCATTTTTCCCTAGAAATCATCACAATTTTGAGCTAGTTTAACTTGAGTCAAATCCATATTAAAACTTATAGCTTAAAATGTTAATAAAAACTTGTGTAGGAGTATGTTGTTCGTGTTGAGCCTCCAAAACACACACGCTCGATTAATTAGTCTTGTTATAACATATATGACACGTTTAATACGCACGTGTCAAACGTGCTAAATTGTATCATGTAAAACATGTTGAATAGTATCTTGTCAAATGTGTTGTTTTTATTGTGCATAATGTGTTGCTTCGTGCTCGTGTCAATACAATCTATTTAGTTATCGTGTTAAGCGTGTCGTGTTTGTTTTTTGCATTCATAATTATGCCGTGTTCGTGTTGAGTCAAACAATACAATTACTAAACGTGTCTTGTTTATGTAAAGTTGCGCGACATACAAACAGCTTTCAGCATAACAAGATCACAACACGCACGACTCGCAAGTTGCCAACTCTACGTCATACAAGTATATATATATATATATATATATCCTTGTCATGAAATGTCTTGAACTATTGAAATCCAAGCTTTTGCAGTAGCTGCACAAGTGTTTCAAGAAAGCAACCAGAGAAAGAGAAACAAGAATCGATTGTATCAGAGAGACACTGCGATTTTAAGAATCTACTATATTTCGGTTCTTTTGCTTCCAAACTCTATTTTTTTTCAGCTTCATGATTGAACTTTATTTTCTATTTCATGCTTTTCTTTTCAAGCTCATTTATCGAAGACAACTCACTACCTTATTTGATGTTTTGGTAAAAGTAAATGGAATCATGGTATGTCCCAAACTTGCATGTACTTGACATATCTTAAACTTTAAATTATTAAATTATCTTGAGTCGTTTCGAATTTTTTTTAAGATTACGAATAAGAATAGTATTTAAATAAAATAATTTTATTTGTTAGTAAATAGCTAGAAATTTAGCAACTTTGTTCTTTAACAGATGGTCATATTTCAGCAATTTACTTACATTATAATTACATGGGAAGAAAACTCCATAAACAACCAGAGTTTTTTTACTTGATCCAATTTTGCTTATTCAAATAAAATATCTATGATAAATTTATTATAATTATAATTAAATAACTTGAATGAAGAGAACATAATATTATAAGTGAAAGATAATTTTACACAGATCTTTCTTTTTCTTTGTTGTGGATTGTGGTGCCATAAAGCTGCAAAACCAAAGAAGAAACAAAGCTGCTATATCACAAGGAAAATAAAATAAAATATCAAAATTCAAAAGAAAATACAATTTTATTGCAAAGTCCAGGCAATGTAAGCTTTTAGCAAAGTTGCCTTTTGGGTGGAATAATTTTTTCTTCATTGGCATTTGGCACTTTATGTGTTGTCCTTTTTAGTAAGCTAACACTCATTAGTATATACTTTTGCTTCTCCCATTGGAATTCACTTAAGTCTCCTAGTTTCTTGAATTCTATGTAGATGTAAGGGTAATATATATATATA
>JAYMTA010006911.1:0-10016 GCA_036897625.1 Pelargonium cotyledonis
GGCCCCCCCCAATCCTGTACCCCCATCATCCCTGGCATCCACTCACGTCCTCCGACGCCCTTCAGTCGTCGTTTCTCGTCGCCGAATTTTCTCTCCGCTGAGGTACAGAGCTGTTCTCCAGATCTACTCCAGATCTGTCAGATTCTGCATCTGGACCTGCTATCTCCAGCTTCCTTGGCTTTCACCGTCTTCACCGGAGCTCGCCGGCGTCGAGCTTCCTTGCTTCGCCCCTCTTCTAGGTTCACCCCTCACACCGTACTGCTTCACGTTTTCCAGATCTGCATCCGGACCTGCTACTCCTGTTGTTTTACATTCGGGTCTTTTGTCATCATCGATACTTTGCTGTCGGAAGATACTTCACAGCCGGAGCTCCGCCTCTGCCTCCGCCTCACTCTAGCCGAAACTGCATCACTATCTCTCACGTGTCTTCCGCGATGTTCAGCCGCACACCAAACTCGAGTTTTGCCGTCGAGAATCTCCGGCAATCTCTTCATCACCATCTCTTCCGGCACCAATCAGCCAGCCGCCGGCAGCAGCCCACCGCTTCGGTTTCATCATGGGACAGTTCCCCTTGTGCGCGTTCTCACGATTCCCAATGGGTTCCACTTAAGCCTCCACACATTCCAAGTGAATGTGCTCACCCACTACCAATTGTCCTTCACACTTCCCGAGCCGGTTTTATTGTATTGTTTTTTTGTTTTTTAGTAGTGTTAAATGCGCTTTATTTTTGTAATCTTATTTACTTAAATATAAGTGCCTATTGCTGATCAAAAAAAAAAAACACCGCCAAGTTCCGCCACCAATCAACTACTGTAAACCCAGTACAAGTACTATGTGAGAAACGAAAAATTATACCATTTTGTAGAAAAAATGAGTGAAAAGAGTTGTTGTCAAATTCATGGCCATTGTCACATTGAAAAGATTTAATATCTATTTGAAATTGAGTTTTAACTTAACTACGAAATTTAAGAAAAATTTGAAAAACAGCAGATTTAGCACGAAGAGGAAAAACCCATAAAAAATGTGTAAAATCATCTAAAAATAACAAGTGATAACGAAAACCACTAGAACTAACAATTGGACGTTCACAAATAAGAGTGTATTAATTCAAAAGGAAATAAAGTGCAAGGTTGAGAAGTAGTAAAAGAAATCGAAAATGTTTTCTTGATTGGAAAGCATGACACAAACCGTCAGGTTTAGCCTTATTACATGAAATAAACTTTCTAGAAGACAAACAAATAAAAATAGCGGAGCCAGGATGACATAAGCGACGGTGCCAAACAGTGGAGTCAATAGCAGCGAGAGAGATGACAGAGTGAGATGGGAGTGAGATTGAAGAAGTGGAGACGGGATAAAGATCATCAGAGCTGTTACAACAAAGAGTTTGGACCCCTATTGCTAGATCCTTCGCAGAGAAAACATAGGGATCAAATTCAATAGAACAAGAATTATCTTTAGTAAATTGACGAACAGAGATTAAAATTTTAATGATATGAGGAGCAACAAGAATACTATTAAGGGAAAAAGAAGATGACAAAGAATTAATATAATAATGACCTATGTGAGTGAAGAGGAGAGATGCACCATTACCAACAATTATTGAAATAAAATTTACACAATGTATAAATGAAGAAAGTATACCTAGGGAGGAGGTCATGTGAGAGCTTGCACTGGTATCCATGGACCAATCGACATTCGGTTGTTGAAGAGTCATAGTGGAGAATAGGTCCGAGATGGCGAGATATACATGGAAGGTTGTTGCATGCTTTTTGTTGGCATAACAGTTTTGGGTCCCAATTGATGAGGCAAGTATGGGCCTTGTAGCTTATATTGTGAATTTTCATAAATTACTGGAGCATGCGTATGGACTCCTGGAGGTGTTGGGGCTGCTGGAAGTGGAGAGCCCATGTTATTCATGTGGGCTGGAGGATGCTAGAAGCTTATGTGTGGAGAAGGGGTTGTATCGGCTGCTAGAAGGAGAGGGCCCAAATAAGGTGTTGGAGCTTGTGGGCCATGTAAGGAGTATTGGGCCTAGTGAAATGATGGCAAAGGAGTAGCCCAATGTTGATGGCTTGTCTAGGCTGCAAACTATTGGGCTGGATATGCAGTATTTGGGCCTGCTGTATTGGAAAATAAAGGCCCACAAATTTGGTTGTTGGAAGCAGATCTGTAAGGAGCTGGTCCAAGAATACTTGCAGAAAAATATGGTGCATTTTGTGTCGAATTACGACAAGTATATCCCCACCATTTACCCTTACCTTTTCGACCATAACGTAGGTGAGAATTAGAAGTAGATTGGGCAACAAGTAAAGTAGAGGAATAAGGAGAATTAAAAATGGGAGACTGTCGCATTTGATGAGTTTCGTCAAGAAGTAACATCGAACGAGCTTCATAAAAATTGGGAAAAGGACTTTTATGTTGGATTATATTAGCAATACTAGAATAAGACTCAGGAAGACCATGAAGTGTTTGAAGAACAAGATCTTGATCAGAAATTGGATGATCAACATCTGCAAGAGCATCAGAAAAATATTTAAGTTGTTGACAATATTCAGTAATTGTTAAATTTCCCTTTTTGAGATTTGAAAGTTGCTCTTTTAAATGAAGAGAGCGGGTAATTTTATTATCTAAAAAAAGAGACTCTATAGCATGCCAAATTTTTTTAGCAGCTGCACCAATTTTAAAAACATCAGAAAGAAGGTCTTGATGGATAGTGGCAAAAATTCAGGTGATAAAAATGGCATCAATACGATACCAAGTTGTGTCATTTTCATCTGTGGGCGTAGTGGTGCCATCAATATACCTGAGACATTTCACGTCATTGTTGATAACGTGGATCTTTGGTCTTAAATTTAATAGGCACAAAATTAGTGGCATCAGTGACGGTGTAGGCATGATGAAAATGGTTGGAGAAAGAAGAGGACAAAGTAGATGAAGAATTAGATGAGGAGGTAGTCATTGATTTGCAAGAAATCTCACCAACGCAATGATAAAAAAAGAAGAAGATAAAAGTAGCAAGAAAGAACCGTGGGAGCACAACTAATTGATGCCGTGGGAGCACCACCAATTGATGCACATATTCGGAAAAGACAATAAAAAAAAGACGTAAGAATCTGATCGCTTGTACATATACTGTAACGGGAGATTTTTTTTTACTTTCTCTTAGGGTTTTCAATGTATTGGATTAGTTTAAATAGAGTACAAATAAGAGTTACAAGAGAAATACAAGAATAAAATATAAATACAAATAAATAATAAGATATGAATACTAATACGAAACTAACTCTATCTAACACACTCGACCCTTTTTCCACTTGACCAAATTTGAAATCCAAAATTGATCCAAGTAAGGCACATCACCATCAAACTCGAGATTTTTCTCATATGACCCACTATGCCTCCATTAAAGCCCTTTCCTACCCACATCCGGAGTCCTTAGAACAAACCCAGAGTCGTCATGAGCCAGATTCTGAACATCTTATATATCTTTGTTTCTTCTCCGTGAATCTGAGCACACCCATATACTGCTTCAATCTGTTCAGTTTCCCAATCTCTTTGCGCCTCATCTCTCTCCTCCGCACCGCGAGTGCTATTGGAACCACCAATTTCTTCTCTTTGTACTTCGTTGTTTCCACGCAAATACTCAGTAAGAGAAAAAAAAACTCTTCCCTATTCTTATTGCTCACGTTGTATTTCTACTATTATTATTTAGGGAAAATTACATATACCTACCATGTTTTACACGTTGATTCTCCACTACCAGATTTACCCCCCATTTGTAACCTATGAATATTGTTAGCAAAAGCCTGTTAAATGTTGGTAATAGTTTTGACATGTATAGGAAACATTTTTCCGAGTCTTTCTCAGATGCGAATTAGCAACATTGTTTAGGTTTTTTTTACCATCACTGTAGTTTTTGTTTAGTTAACCCGTTTTAGAAACATTATTTAGTACTTTGTCAGCATAAATTAAACATTGAAATAAAAATAAATGCCAACATGTAAAATCGTCTATCGCATCACACTAACAAAGTCGGGAATCGAAAATGCAACAATATTGCAACATTTTATAAAGGATGTGAAATAGTTTACCTATGTTGCATTCTACTTTTTCCCAACATGTAAATTGAATCTTCTATATATATTTGAAAATAAAAGTTTTATTGATAACAATCCATATGTTTTTAGCAACATGTCGTTTTTGTTTCAGAATATTTTATCTACATATGATTTACGTATGGTAATATACAATTATGGATGCTAAACGAAATTTTTGTTGAAGAAGTAACATTTGCATCATATATTAACAATTTGGCAACATGCAGAAATGAAAAGTATTTAATAATTAATTTTACCATTACTTATAAACAATTCTGCAACATGAGAAAGGAAAATTAATATTTAGAAAAACCATTTGCATCACTTAATAACAATTTAGCAACATGGACGTATAAGCAATATAAATTTAAATGCATTTTGCATCACTTATTAAGTATATATAAGTGATGGGTAAACACTACTTGCATCATAGGTTAGTTAATTGACTACATAGTGTTAGTGATGGGTTAACACTATTGGCATCACATGGTATTTAATTACCTACATTGTATAGTTTATTGGTAAACACTATTTGGAACACAGATTATATAATTATCTACGTTTAGTTTTTGATGGGAAAAGACTATTGGCATCACAAGTTGTTTAATTATCAACGTTTTACAGTTGATAGGTAAACACAATTTGCATCACAGGTTTAATTATTGACTACATTATATAATTGATGTGTTATCTTTACTTACATCACAGATTATGTCATACCAACACATACCTACTGAAGCTAACAATGAAAGACAATAATTAACAGAAAATGAAAATCATGAAATAGAATTAGAAACTGAAACATAAATAACCATATATAGGTACACTATTCAAGTGTACCAAAATATCCATCATTTGTCCCCAACTTTGATTACAAAAAACTATTCCATATCTAGACCTGCACATATATCCATCATTTGTACCCCCAATTTCCTAGCTAGAACTGCACAAAAGCGGCCAGAACGTCCAAAAAATTACAAGTTCTAGCTCAAAACTATAGGGACCATTACAACCTCAAAAAAGGGTAGGTTGTAATGTCCAACCATATACAAAAAATAACAGTATCCTCTGTAACCCATATGAACAACTAAAAAATGTGTCCAACCATCAACAGAGACAACAACAACAACAGTGTCCAAACATCAACAGTGACCAAAGTAACCAGAGTAACCAAAGTAACAGTGTCCAAACATCAATCTTCTTCTTCATCAGAACTGGGTACATCATAATCATAATCACTGGAGTCAATAAGAGACTCATCTTCTGAACTAGGTTCATCATTAGGAGCAAAGCTATTGTCCTACAAAAATCAGATACAATATATACATGTGTTAGTTAAAATGCAAATAGAGAAGTGAAAAAAAAAAAACACAAAGTATAAATTAGAAAGTTCACTTACATCACTAAAAACATCATCATACAAGGAAGCGTCATAACTGGGATAGCCAAGGAAAGGGTTGAAATCTTCAAAATGAGCTTGGAGGTTGGAGGACTGAAGCTTTACCACCAAGTTATGGATGACGGTTGAGAAATGGAGATTCAGGGCCTCTATCTTTGCATCGCATGCAGCTCGGATTTTGTCAACCTTGTCCTCGGCTTTCCTTTTCATCTCGTCCACTTGCTCAGCTATCTTCAAGTCCTTCTTGGAAACACCCTTGGCCTTCCTTTAAGAGTAACCGCCCCAGATCTGGTCCTCAGCAAGTCCCTCGAGAGAAGGTATTCTTCCACCTCAGCATCATCGTCCATGTTCAACAAGTCAGCCTAATAACAGAACACTAAAAAATAGTTGAAATTAATCAATGTACAAGCACAATTGAATTAAAGTGAACAAGTAACAGCAACACATAAAATAGATACTATAAAAAGCAGCAAACACCTAAAAACAAAACATAGTTCAAAACTATAAACATCTAAAATGAAAGAATAGAATTGACAAAATTGTAACAACACAACAATATGCACAACAATAAGAACTCACAAGAAAAAAGTGTTTGGGGCATGTAATAAATCAAGCAAATTTAAGTAGAATAAAAACCGTAACCCTAACAACATTAGATTGTGAAGAACAGAAGTTAAACAAAGTATTCACTAGAGTGCAAAGGAACATCAATGAATATTTATTCAGCAAGTAAAAATTTTTACTTAAATGACATAAGTAGCAAGCCAACAAGACTGAAAACAGTAACACATATCCAAACCAATAGAAGCAAACAGCCTTAATACATATCAGTAATACATAAAGAACCAAACAACCTTAATACATATCAGTAATACATAAAGAACCTAATCAGTGAACTCCAAACTAATAGAACCAAACAACCTTAATAAACATAAAGAAACCCAAAAACAGTAATACATATCCAAAAATCCAATAAAACAAACAATCAGCATAATTAAGAAATGTCTTTGTAATCTAATATCCAATATCCAAAACTATCCGATTTCAAAACAGCATAAATATACCCCAACAGTATCACATTAACGCATAAATGGACATGAGCAAAATGAAATATCCAATATCCATAAATATTCCAGTTTCCAAACAGCATAAACTACCTAAAATAGTATCACATGAACGTATAAAATAGAAATATGGAAATTGAAACGTTATACTTTTTCTTGATCACTTATCAAAGCATCACCACTCTTGCGAGTTCTGGTCTTGATGTAGATTTGTGGTAGACTTGGTTCCTTCCCATGAATGTCTACAAAATAGATTTATAAGGCATTAGAATTGTGAACTAGTAGAAAATAAAAGAACCTTGAAAATTAATATTAAAAACTAACAATATGGAAGAGAATGAAATTACCTCTTGGGCCACTATCCTCGCAAAGCTACGAGAGCCTGCGGTATGCACATTTTTCCTTTGCTGGACAGCTTGGCGGTTCCTCCTTGACAAAGCCTAGCAACAAAATCAAAAATGTCACTGCACAAATAAATAATTGAATAATATAGTAAGCAAAATAAGAGGAAAGCAAGAAAAGAGAAGTTTACCACAATTTTGGGGTCACACCAGTACATGACAAGCTTTTCCCACTAATCTCGGGGTATCTCCTCCGTATATTCAACGTCAAGAATTTCTTCAACAGTGGCACATTCCTTGTAGTACTTAGCCTTCAACTGTGACTTATTTGTTCTCCAAGCGTCCCCAACTGTTTTGTACACCCACTTTCTTGCTTCTTCTGGGATGTCAAATGTATCCTGTCCACAAATATAAAAAACACATTAGTCAATTTTGTAAACATTGAAACCGGAAAGAAATATGAAGTAAATAAATGAAAGCAGTGAACACTTACTTGAGTGATATCCCAAAGCGTCTCCTTCATCTTCTTTGGAACCAGCCGCCATGTATCGTACCCGAGGGAGATCACCTTCGTGTTCTTTGCCTGCATTCCAATTTGCAAGGCCACGCAAGAGACTTGAGGTTCGGGACCAACTGGTTGACGGATGCATGTGTAGTGGTATAGGGGCTATTGTCCCTACTGAATATTTTCTTAAGAAAAAATACAACTAATTTTATTAAATTTATAAATTTGTCCTTGCATGTTTCACATTTGCCCCTACTAATATTTTCATAAAATTCATCATTGGCCCCTTATCTGCCTGTTTTAACCTGAGGGTCAATTAAAACACAAGAGGAGTAAATGTTGTAGTTATTGTAGTTGCAGCGAAGCTTCTTTTCCACCAATGCAAAGGTTCTAGCCTAAGAGAACAAGCGTTTGGTCTTGAGTGCTTAGGTAATTAAGTAATCTTGAATCCAGCTCCAAGCTAAGTTGTCTTCCAACTTTAGTAACTTGTAGTCTATGGAAGGAAAACACACCAAAAGAATGAAAAACCTAGGATGGTGTTACCCAAACTCTACCTCAGGCACGAGAGTAAGTCCTTGTGTGGTAGACACTAGAGGTCTCTAAGCTTTTCTTAGAGAGAGAAAGCTAGAGAGAGAATGTGTGGAAAATAATTTGAAATTGTGTACCCCTTTCCCTTTGGGGGAGTGAGGTATTTATAGGAAATCTTACCACCTTGCACCACATGTTGTGACGTGATTGGTTGATGAAGATGTGAGGCCCATCAAGCACCATTTGGCTATTCTAGCTAGCCTCAATGGCCCTAACTGACCAAATATCCACTTCCAACCCATTATTAGTGTTGGGCTCCTTCTTTGTCTTGATTGTAGTACTCAAGCGTGCTCTAAGGTGGGCATGTCCTGTAAGCTTCTTAAACTCGCATAGATCCTTAATGACCTAATGCCTTGAGAAGCTTAGTCATGGATGCGAGGTAGTGTAATAAGAGCTTGCTGGCCTTAGTACCTTAAGAGGCCTAGTCGTAGATGCTTGGACATGTTTTCTAGAGCTTGAGACTTGTAGTGCTCACTAAGTCCTTCATGAGCTAGCACCTTGAGAGGTCTAGTCTTAAACACTTGTGAGTGATAAGCTTGTGGAAGCTTGTTGGTGAGTCATGAAGGTGATCCGGCAGTCTTAGAGTCTTGTATCACCCTTATAATAGTGCTAAGAACCATTGTACATCATTCGAGATCAAGAGGAGCCGTCCGGGAAGCATTTGGAAGCCGAACGTACATAGTGCACTAAAACAGGTCTTAGCGCCACGGCGCCTTGAGTGGACAGCGTTATCCACATATGGTTGTTGGAGGGACAACCTTATCCTTGTTTTACTGCTAAGAAGACATCTCTAATCTTGTTTTGCTATTAGGAGGACATCCTTATTCCCATTTTGTTGCTCGGAGGCTAAGGCTACTCCAATTTCACTGCTGGGGCTATTTTTTAGCCTAGTTTTGCTCCCGAACCTCTTAGAAATATTATTTGGAGTATTTTATGGAAATTTTTGGAGTTAATGGCCTTCTATAAGTGCTTTCCATACTTAGTTGAATTTTATACAAGTCTTGTACATCACTAGGAGTCTTGGGCTCGTTGGGGCTCTAGGCTTGCTGGAGCTCTAGGCCTAGCGCTGGCATGACTTTTAGGCCTAACTTTGTTAGATCTTTTTGTCTTGCCAGAACTCATTATTTTGCTAGCTCTCTAGCCTTGCTGGCTCTTTAGCCTTGCTGGCCTTAGCTTTGCTAGCCATAACCTTGCTGGCCCTAGCCTTACTAGGCTTAGCGTTGGCTTCTCTAGCCTCATGAGCGTTGAGGAATGTATAGAGTGACTTGTTCTGGCCTAGGAGTGTAGCACACTTGACTTAGACTGGGATTGGATCAAGGTTTCGTGGACCTAGGTCGGGCTACCCTTGAACTTCTGACCCGCCACGTGTCATCTTGTGAGTCGCTCAAGGACTTATGATTTTTTGGGTAGCATCATTTTCCCCTCTTACTCCTAGCAATTCTGATTTATCGGTGTTGCATTGGAGTAAAGTCACAGTCAAGAGTTAGCTTCTCTTTGTTGGTTCTTTAAAAGGGGTCGCTAGGGGCCCTTGGATCTTGTGCATTCAATCTTCCAAAGGGGTTCGTAGAGGTCCTTTGGATCTTGTGCCTCCAAGGAGAGGTTTCCAAGGTTAGAGGACTTAGTTTTGGATTCTCTTGAGGGAGCCTTGGTGAGGCCATGAAAATGGTATTGATAAAGCTTTGTCAAGGTGAGCCTTAGGAAGCAGGTGACTCAAAGTATTTTTGTAACTCAACCAAATTTTGAGGTTTGCCTTTTGGGGTGAGGCTGCTTGCATAAGGTGTCGCGGGGTCGTTGGAGGAGCTAGGAGTGACTGTCGTAGCCTGGCACTATCCTTCAATGGAGTCATTCCATGCTTTCAAGGCATGACAATCAAGCTTTGATGGTGAGGTTGATTCATGTTATCAATTCATGAGAATCTAAATCCAATGGTAAGGTTGATTCATGCTGTCAGGGCATGACAACCAAGCCTCCACTGTTGAGGTTGAGTCATGCTGTCAGTGCATGGGCATCAACACTTTGATC
>JAYMTA010006912.1:0-10015 GCA_036897625.1 Pelargonium cotyledonis
TAAAATATTAATAAAAAATAACTAATTGGTCAAAAAAAAAAAAATAATAACTAATGATTTATATTTTGGTTAATAGATTTGGAAGTTTCGACAAGTTTCTCTTGAATAAGATTCAATCAAGACCAATGGCGGACCTAGGAGGTTGTATTGCATGGGGTTGCGATATTATTTTGTAAATAATTTTAACAAAAAAGGATTTGGGTCAAGATGTTACCCTTCAAATTAAATATGTCATAGATTCAGGCAGGTTGGTCCAAATGGATCGAGCAATTTGAATTTCTTTTGTGGTCTCGAGTTTAATTCTACATGTTTATGGTATGAGATACGTGATCAGTAAGTGGAAGAGCTATTCTCGTTGTGTAACTCAATTTATTTATATTAAAAAAAGGTCTTGAATTGTATCAGCTTTTATGTCAACTTTTTTAACTAAACATTTATATATATATAATACAAATAAACCCCGCACACACACATATACTATAATTACCCAGCCCCGTACCACGTCCGAGAGGGATCTCGATCACGAGTCCTCAAAGCTTGCCCCAAGTCTTGCTACCACTTGATCAAGTGGGCGGTGGTGAAATAAACATTTTGTGTCTTCTCTTGAGCAATATTCTTACTTTCTTAGTTTGCCACTAATCAAAACCAAGAAAAATGAATTTGAACAAACACTCTATCTTTTCAGAACTAGTGTAGGTTATAGTTACGTTGTTTAAGACATGCATCATCAAGTGCGAAATTGTGTGTCCAGCGCTCGATGTGATAAGATTTAATATTAGAAATAGAGAAATACGACTTTTATAGTGAAAAGAAAAATGAGTTTTAACCTATAAATATTTAGATGGGACTTTTATTTTTGTAGTTACTGCATAGAAAAGCAAATGGATGGAATCATTTGAAAGGAGCAAGAAAATAGAAAGTAAGAGATGGGAATGGTCTACTGATATTTCTAAGCCGAATGGATTCATTGAAAAGTTCAAACTGGGTAAGACTTAAAGAAAGAGCCCAATTGCAGCGGGTTGGCTTTGGTTTCATCGTGTCTTGCTCCTATGGCTATGGATGTTACGTTGCAATATTGTTGTGAGCACTCATTAATCAACGGTCATGATTTGATTACATTGTGCCGACATTAAAATACTAGGAAAACAAAATGTTTATAGTTCAAATCATGATCCATTTGAAGTCCCAAAAGGCTGCACTTGAAGCCCATTATCTAATAATTTGGGTTATGGTACCAACTGGACCTGAAACCCATGTTTTTGCTATTTGGGCTACCTTACACTTATGGTTTTGGACACAAACTCTTTCCAAACCTGCTAAAGTGGTGGTTTGTTTCATTTACTTCCTCCCTACAAAAGCAAACTCTACGGACATTACGCCTTAAAGTTTTTTGGCTATTGGGTTACTGGAGCTTCGACTTTCAGACATTCACTCTCACACGAGCTCTTGCATAAGCTTTTTTCACATGAGGTGGGAGGCTCCTTCTTGTGGGAATATTCATGTCCATAATGCCCTTCAAGTTCATTGACAGAGTTAATCAACTTGTTTTGATATGTAGCAAGTTTGAACCACATTTATTATATATGGTCGACCTGATTTGGGATGCACTCCATTTTCACTCCAAAATATAATTATGTTATACTCTATTCTTTCAAAATGAGTGTTTGCATTTTGTATTTTTTTTTATATATATAAAAGTTGGGATGAAGTATTTATTATTACATCCTCACAAGATAGCATGTGTAAATAAACATTAATAATTTATCAAAAAAAAACATTAACTAACTTATAATTATAGGTTTATTATTGTCCATTCATGGATAAATGTGTGTATAACATCAACACATACATATATATTCTGTTATAATGTTGATGTTGACATTTCAGAATTATCAACATTATATATGGTCCCTCCTTGGGTAGGTAGCTAGCCTTCTTAGTTAACAAATAATCCATCCGTCTCAAAATGAGTATTCTGTTTGTCTAAATTTTTTTTTTAAAATGAGTATCTTATTTCTATTTGTAAGTTATTATATTGTTGTTTTTTTATATTACCTTTATCACTTATGCACATGGACATATTTGCATCTGAGGTGTAGGTAGGAAAGTGAGGGTAGTATTGAAAACACACTAAATTATCTGATAATTCTTAATTTTTGCAAAAAATGAAAACAAAACACTTATTTTGGGACGGAAGTAATAGTAAGGAACGGTTTGTTTGAACTTGGAGGTTAGCCACCTCATGCTTGCCCGCCTACATTTTCATTCCATTCTAATTATTCTATTATTCCACTAAGAGAAATGCTAAATGTCCCAAATTTTGTACAAAATTTTATGTACAAAATAACGTGGCAATCAACATGGCAACTATTTTTTTCGTATATCAATAGTTAAATATTAATTTTAACGAATAACAACCCGACGTATATGATACCACTATCCTCTCATAAATTTTTGGCGCGGAGCGCTTGGTTTATTATACACACTGCACACGTGGCACAATGTAATGCGGCCAAGTCACTACTATAATATTTGATGTGTCATGCTTCATTCATTGACACATCATTTTGGACAACTATTTTTATACAAAATTTTGTACATATACTACTGCTCACTAATTGCATGCCATGCATGTTGTTTGTAGCAGCTACCTTAATCATTTACACTACAAAACAATATCAGAGAAAGTGATTATTCATTATTTCTTAAACATTCCAACAACCTAAAATTAATTCACTTCATATATAATTGTAAATTTTCCAGTTTGCACTAGTTGAAGTTTTAGTTTTGCCAACACCAACCACAAACTCGGAGATGAGTAAGTTTTTTACATAAATTAATTTAAAATATCTCACATTATTAATTTTATATGAATGTGTGTGTTTTGTAGACTCGAAAAAATACAGAAACTTGTTCTCGATACTTTAAAATATGTACGACCCATTGACTGCTTGTTGCGAATCGATATAAATGAGAGTTTTGTTGACCCTCTGAGGTTAGCGTGTGTGGACACTGGACATTCTTCAACAATTAACTGACACAACAACACTGGTCAACAGTTTAGACAGACACCTAGGTACTACAAAATCTAATGCTATACAACTCATTTCTCAAATCTCAAGGTTCCACATAATCCAAACAAACCCATAACTGAAATTTTGGTTCATTAAAAATGGGCTGAAATTTTGGTGAAGAAATAAGAGAAGAAGGCATGCATGCATGTAGAGAGCCCAACCAATGATTCCACATTGAAAGGTAGATGGATAGTTTTCATATAAGAGCTAGTAGATTTGTATCTTCTCAACAATCTAGTCAATTTCATTCTTTTAAATAGTTGTAATAATCACTAAGTCAATCATGATTATGTCTAATGACATGTAATGTTAAATAACACTCTCGACTTAAGTTTATTTATCTACGTGTTGGTTAAGACTCATCTCTCTATTATCCACATGCACATCAGAAGAGTGTTAAGTTATCTCATACATACGTAAATTATAAAGTCATGAAAAAATTATACAGTATAATGGTCCAAGTAAAACACTAATAAGGATATTGTCTTCGCAGTAATGAAAATTTAAACCATTATGCGGTTCTCAATAATGAAATATAACACCGACAAATCAAACACTCACAATTGATGTTGCATATCTAGTTGATAAAATCCACCAAAAGTTCCTATACTACTAATATATATATATATATATAATATGTGTGTGTGTGGGGGTGTCATCTACCTAATGCATTCTACTCAGTTGATGTTGGTGCAGTATATATCTATCTGTAGTAATGGATAAGAATGTGTACATTTGTTACGATAAAACCTAGAAGTCCAGGTAGGGCAGGTCGACGACCACAGTTCAGTCTGGCCGGATATGGTTTTACTTTTCCAATTCAATTGTGTGACTCTCATTGCAACATAGTACATTTAATTTCTTAATTTAATTAACATTCTCCAAACTAATTAATCTCTTATAAATTCATGCACTGATCATCAGCAACATGCTAATGACGGTTACATGTTACTTGACATCTAATTAAATGCGGCTGCATAATTAGTTGGATCTACATTGACATTCATGTTAGCAGTTAATCAAACCACACTCAATTCTCTTACTATTAAATTGTTAAAACTTTTCTCTGACATATCCAAATTAATACCTAGGTGTATGTGGAATATTAGCAGATGGGAGCTTCCATTGTTTGTATTAAACTAATCAAATCACTTGGTGCATACATATATTTCTACCCAGTTTAGGAAACAAAAGTGGCCACTACTTGTAATTATTCACCTTGCAAATTACCATATCTACACTCATACAATAATTAATGCATTAATGAGTAATGGAAAAGCATTCCATTTTAAATACATCTTTGTAAATAAATGTTGAGATACATATTTAATTTTCTATACTCTTGGACACATGCAGCTGTTTTTTTGGTGTAATCTGGAAATTAATCTCTGCATACATAAATGGTCATTTCATAGACTGTCATTCTGTGTGTGTGTGCATATATAAATATAACTGAAATCAAATAATAATTAATAAATTAACTAATAATTAATAATAAAGATCAGTGGTTGAGTTATGAATATTATTTCTTGCAAAAACATCAATGTTGTAGTGTATGAAGCATGTACTTAAATGATAATTATAAATCTGTATGCAATGCTTAAAATAGACTCAATATAATTAACAATGGAGGTGTTGATTAAAAGCAATTCAATTGAAGTATACATTAGTACGTATAATCAAAATACTTTCATGCATTTGTGAAAAAATGATTGACAATATGTATGTATCTTCAAGCTCATCCTCTCATTAGCTGTACAATCACATACACAACTGGTATAGGATGAGACACGAATTACCATTAAACTAATATTAAATAAAATAATCCTAGAAGTGGAAACCTAAAAGCTACAATCAATTTGGCTTTCGGTGGAAATTACAAGAAGAGCACTCTCTTTCCCTTGTCCTGTCATCATCTTCAAAAAACATGTACATTTGATAATTAGTCAGCTTAATCAATTGTTTTAAGCCATGATTAATCAAAGATTGAATCTTTAGAGCATAGCTTGAAGAATGATCAATCAGTTCTGGGTGAAACAGATAATGTCTGTAGCATATATTTCCTGTGTCTCTGTTTCTTGCTCCTCAGCCATCATTTTCTTGCAAAACCACCGTTATTGCTTCAACTAACAAACGTCCAACCATTCTGATTCACCGGAAAAGAACAAGGGTTGTCGGAATAATCGGGTGATTGCTTTCGGCTGATTGGTGATCAGCTCCACCGACGATTTTCCGGTCACCGTCGACCTCTGCATTCAACACTGCAACGGAAGCGGAAGGTACTGAAATGGTGAGGTCAAGATTCAAGTCCGATGAAGCGGCACCGGAGGACGTCTCGTCCTCGAGAGAACTGCTGGCGGCGTCGGACTTGACCGTCTCGTTATTACATGCAATGGGCTGGTTGGTCACGTGCTTGGACTCCGACAACACCTCCTCTTCCTCTGTGTGGACAACAACGTTACAAACAGGACGAATTTGGTTCAACCGGTGGTTGTTGGGATCGATTCCCATTCGAATCAGCTTCCTCCGGATGTGAGTGTTCCAATAGTTCTTCACCTCGTTGTCGGTCCGTCCCGGCAATCTTCCGGCAATAAGAGACCACCTATACATATACAGTAACCATTTGATTAAGATTAAGATACAAATTTCTTATATATATATATCAGCAAATTAAAAGCGTAACAATCGAGACTCGAATTTGTTCGTACCGGTTGCCAAGTAGGGCGTGAAGCTTAATGATAAGGTCTTCCTCGTCCTGATCGAAGTTCCCACGTTTGATGTCGGGTCTGAGGTAGTTAATCCACCGGAGGCGGCAGCTTTTTCCGCAACGGTGCAACCCTGAAGTTAAATATAAACAAAACAATTAGTTATTAATTATATATATGTATATATGTAGAGCAAGAAAATGAATAAAGTTGACGAAATTGGAATATACCGGCGGCTTTGGGAAGGGAATGCCAGCAACCCTCGCCGTGAGTGGTGATGTAATCAATGAGCTTCTGGTCTTCTTGTTTGGACCAAGCTCCCTTGTTTGTGCCTTGTTTGTCACAGCAAGGTTTTCTCATTGCTGTACGTGCATGCAAATTGCAATATAATATATTGATGGAGAAGAAGATGGAGATGGAGAAGAAGAAGAGTTCCAGGTGAGATAGATAGGTTGAAGAAAGAGGAGAGTAAATTAATAAAGAGATGGAGAAGGAAGTGAAAGAGGTTGGAGTTGACTATTGACTGGTGGATTAAAATGGGAGTGTAGGTGAAGAGAAGGTCAGTGGGTCAGACTCATGCTCATACACAATACAAACAGTCTTCCAATACAGGATAACCTCGATCTATATTTCTATAAAATTCGTGTGTTTTCAATCTTTTCTCCATCCATTTTCTCTGCTTTGGTTGTTTACCGTTTAGTATACGTCCTTTTCCATTTCACTCAATTCAGATTCTTTTACCATTTCAACCATTAATTGTGGCCAAATATATTATTCCTCTAGCTAATATTTGCTACATACATATAATTACGAGTAAAATATATATATATATATTCCACCAAGAGATCATAAGATACAATATTTGTCTCTTTATCAGTTTTAAAAAACCCTAGTTTAATTATGTCCAAGAGACAGAATTCATATGGTCCTCGACTCCTCGTCAGGATATTCTAATAGATTATGTCGATGCTCATATTAAAATTCGAGCCAATTACAAATTGATTTGGTCAAATTATTACGTATTCTACTTTGATTGATGGATTGTGAAAATAAAAAACAAAAATATAGGATTAAATAGTTTCAGACTCGCCATATTTTTTTGGATTTTCGAGTTCGCCTCTAGCTAGTTAGAGTTTTTCACTTGTTCTAATATTTGGATTTTCTATTTCTTTTTAATTTGGTCCAAGTTATCAGATGGAACAGATTGCTTACTTTTAAGTTGACAATATATTATTTTGGATTTAAAATCTAATCTCTGAACCAATTAACTTCAACTCACTACAACAAAGTTGTTCACCTTTTTCACACTCGCTTCACTTTCTCTTCTCGTCGAAGCTTTTTAGGTTACTATATCTCTTCTTCTTCCAAGACACTAGCGGCGTAGGGATAAAAATGAAATATCTTAAAATTAGTTAATAACATAAACACAAGATTGAAGATTTTATGCTAACAATGACTAATCATTTGACTCATATTACGATATAAAACAAATTAATTAGGGGTGGATGGATGGGTTAGTCTGAATTCTGAAATAGATAGACATTGGTTGGAGTGAATTTCAAATGGGGTTGGTTTCATCCAACAATCAACCGAACAAGACAATAGCTTAGCTAGCCTTTCATCTGCTACGTAACGCATGGTTACCTTTTCCAGTCAACAACAATTGTTTGCTAAATTGGGAAAAAAAAACAAGTTGCATGAAATGGTCCCATGCTAGGAGGATCCAAGCTAAGACATTAGACATGCATATCCAAGCAAATGCAATATCTAATCTATACATACAAACCAAACCAAACCATAGGGCACCATCTTCTTTCCTTTTCAACTTCAATCTTATTATCTGGCGACTACCAGCTATAACAATCTTCCACACCACACCACACCACACCACAACTAGGCTCAACCACATACATGAATAATTAATGCATTATCATTCCAGAAAAAACGTTTGTTTCATGTGTCATTAGTGCATGTGATGTGCAACGCGAGTCAGTGATAACTTGTAAATATATCAATTAAAACTTGTATCTGACATATATGTAGTCACACCAATACAACTTGTAAGTAGTTTATTAAAAAAAACATACGCCGATAAATTTTTGTAACGACACCATAATGTTTATAACTACATACTGTATTTTAGTATCAAAACGCAAACCAATAAAATTTTGTAACCAAATCAATTGTTATTTTTAACTAAATCGCACATGTAACACACGCACAATCATCTCTATTTATTCAATTCCAAGATGAATAATGGCTTGTTACTAAACTTATAAGTTAAAAATGTGTTGTGTGTACATTTCCTTGTAATTATTTCATTGTAGATTGTT
This sequence comes from Pelargonium cotyledonis, assembly GCA_036897625.1. Classification (NCBI taxonomy): domain Eukaryota; kingdom Viridiplantae; phylum Streptophyta; class Magnoliopsida; order Geraniales; family Geraniaceae; genus Pelargonium; species Pelargonium cotyledonis. The sequence continues at coordinate 8,113 of JAYMTA010006912.1, forward strand.
CGGTGTTGTAATAAAAAAAACAAGAGAATGGGAGACAGCAATGCAAAAGAAAAGAAAAGAAAATTACATAGGCTGAGGAAAAGACAGAAGCAAATTAAAACACCTTAAAACGAGGTTCGAAAAAGCTCCATTTCCCCAAATTAAAATGCATGCAAAACAAGAGATGGTACGTGTTGATGAGGCAGGCCTACCCTACCCTACGCACTGTTCTTGCTGCCCATAGAAAAAGACTCCCAAGAATAATAGATGATAAAAAATTAGGTAATTAAGACGTTCTGCAATGACTAATATATATTTTTTCTTACTACTATTGACTATTATGTATTTTTCTCCTTTCATTTATCATTTTTTACATGTCTACAACACATAATTTAAAAAAAATTGAGATGACAATTTTACTATTTTTCTTTTTTTATTGATCAACAACAAATTTATGAATATTTGTCGCTGAAAAATTCAAAAATTAGCCAGAAACTTCACTTATTTTTTGTTCAACCAACACAAACTCAACACAATTTTAAAATTTATTTAACCAACACAAACTGTAATATTTGACTAACAAATCAACACGAACTCAACACAAAACTCTAATATTTGACTAACAAATTAAACACAAAATTAAAATTTGTTCAACCAACACAAATACTACTATTTGAAACAAATTTGAAAGTACATAATAGTACGATGGTTACGAAAAAAATGTTTAGAATAGTTAATTACATAAATGTCAATTATAAGGTAATTATCATTTGTAATTATCCCAAGAATTTAACAAGTTTGAAAATTTTACTTTTGAGCTTACATGGGTAGTATTTTTTATTTTCCAACTGATTGAGAACTTAGGTTATAGTTTGTAATTGTGTATATATTTTTATATTTCTTGCAAATAAACAACAATGAGACTCGTGAATGTCAAGTTGATCTTATTTATATTTTATTATATTTTAGTACTAGTAGAAAACATCACTTTCAACCATGGAGAAATATCAAAGTTTTAGATAATCACGTCAAGGTCAAATCATGTGCACATATCATAAGCAGCATTTTTAATATAAAATGACATCATACTAATTTAAAATAATCAAAATTTACTTTCACAAAACACAAACCGAACAAAATATATATATATGAAAATGATTTCAAGATATAAAAAAAAAAAGAAAAAAGAACACAGTGGTTGATGAAAAAATAGAGGAGAAAACACTTGACATAAGTTAGGGGCAACATGACAATTTCACCAACACCAACACACACATTCTCTTTGCTCACTCCTACCTGCAAGAGCTATTTTGTGACATAAAAAAACATATTCAAGGAGTTGTGAGTTGTGAATGCAAGTTTCATTTTTTTTTACCGAACATGCAAATTCCTTGAAGTATATATAATGTTGATGTGGGTCTTGAAGTCACAAGTAGCGTTGTCAAACAACTCCTACGGGCTTGTTCGGGAATAAGAATGGACCTCTTCTTGTCATCTTTTGTCTTTATCACATGAGATGTAGGCACCTTTCATAGGAGTAGATTATTCTCTAATTTTTTTATGGATTTTTTTATGAAACTTATTTTATGTCATTATTAGGTAATGATAACACATATATTACGGTATTATTTGGATAAAGGAATCACAAATATCATGGAAAGTGCATATTACAATAATGTAAATTTCAGTAACGTAGATTTCTAAAAAGTGAATAATACAATATTTGTTTAGATAAAATAAATTTAAAGTATTACATTTGGAATAAATAAATAGAAAACCTAAATTTTAAAATTACATGAGAAGTTACACATATACCCTTGTTGTCATGTTGGTACTCATACTGTCATAAAAAGCTATAAGTTTTGAATAAGTTAAATTAAATTTTTTATCAAAAAGTGTAAAATTAAATATATATTAATATTCA
>JAYMTA010006913.1:0-10014 GCA_036897625.1 Pelargonium cotyledonis
CCATATACAAATTTAAATAATAAAAAATATATCAAATATCTCACATTTTTATATTATAAATATTCAATTTTTCAAATGTATTTGTAATTATATTTGATTTGATTTCATATTTATAATATTAAAATTAAAAATTTTAATTTATTGAAAAATGAGAGACATATATGTTTATTAACTCAAATAACAGGAGTTAAATTTTTGGAAACCTAAGGACATTGTAGACATTTCATATAAAAATGACAAGTCAATACAAATGTTGATACAAAAATTAACAATTATAAAATAATAGGATTATCTATTTAAAACAAAAGTATATATAAATCAAACAAAAAATTGTATTTGTACTTGAATTCATTTATTAGCAATTTAGTAAAAAAAAGAAGACAAAATTGAATTTTTATCTCAAATAGCGTGAGTAATTTGTAAAAATATGAAGGTATTTACGACATTTAAAATGACAAATGAATGGCAAAAAAGTCATGTGACTTTCCCACCACTTGAGAAAGTTAATGAGAATCTAAAATTGAATAATGTTGATAAGAACGTTAAGTTTGATTTATTTCCCTTATGGTTTCACCTTTTTTTTTCTTTATTTGCATGATGCTAAAATTCATGCATCTAAACTCATACATTGTATCAAACATACCATTAACAAAATCAAATTCAAGTCATTTGGTTCTTAAAATGTATGTACAAATTTTCAATTAATTTCTAGATTCAGTTACTTGACACAATAATTATATTCTCTCCGTCTCAAAATGAGTGTCTTGTTTTCATTTTTTGTGAAAATTAAGAATTACAATATAATTTAGTGTGTTTCTAATATAGCCCACTCTTTCCCACTTATACCTCATGTGCAAATCTGCACATGTGCATTAAGGATAATATGAGAAAAATAATAATATAATAACTTAAAAATAGAAACAAGACACTCATTTTGAGACAAATTTTTTTGACAACCAGGACACTCATTTTGGAACGGAGAGAGTATTTAATAACAATCCGTTTAATTTTTTGAATTTGTGTCAAATAGCCCCAACCTTTTTGGATCAAGTTGCATACAATAAACCCGATCAATTTTTAAACCAAGTCAAGCAAACTCACAAATTTTTTCAACTCAAAACCGGTTATTTAAAATTTTATGTTTTCTCAAATATTATATTCGTATTAGAAATACAAACATTCCAATCAAATCTACAAATACACACACATCCTTAAATCTCTTGTTTGGTTCAATTTGGTTTACATGCAATGTCCAACAATTGCACACATAATTAATTAAACAAATTCCTAAAGCATTAACTTTTTTACCAAAATATGCTCTAAAAAAATAATAAAAAAACTTTTTTAACCATAAGATATAAACAAGAGAAACTAGCTTAAGTTCTGTTTGGCAGCAGAGAAAATTCAAAACTAGGAAGCACCCAAAATGTGCAGAAGCCAAGTGAATTTTCCATCAAAATGCAACAAAAGTAATTTTCAAGGTTTCCAAACACAATGACAATAACAATTATTAAACTCATTCTAATCAATCTGAAGATGTACTGTACTCAAAATGTATCAGCAAAACAATCTCATTTTATGCACCTAATGATGTTTTAACAATAAAGGCCACATTGTCATGCACGAAACAAGATATTAAAGTCAAGCTCGGTAAATAATTAAGACACAACAAGTTCAACAAAACAAAAACACTGACACGACAGAGAGTACCAAACTATTACTGGTACCTTATTAAGACACGAGTCCTACAGAAAACAACACGACCGAGAGTACCAAACTATTACAAGCCCGATACATTATTAAGACACATGACCAACAGAAACAACGAAGAAACGAGACATCTAAGACCAGCACATGAAGTAAGTTTTCAGAAAAAGAGAGACCTCCAATCTGAAAATTACCAGGTCTAGAGAATCATAGTAACAAACATGACAACAGACAGTAACAACAACCAGACTAACTAAACAGAAATAGTTTCCTCATAGCCAGCAAAGGATCTCCTCAGCCTCGAGCACGAAAATCCACTAAGCTTCTCCACTTCGCAGATGCTCAGCTGCTAGATATGCTCTTTTGAATTGAGCTTGAGAACAGACTCGGATGGTTCAGATAAATCCGCTCTGTACATTATTTTAGACACAGACATAAGCGAAAAAGCACCAAGATTTCATATATATATTAGTACAAATAATAATGTAACTATCCGTGGATGCAAAACCTGTTACTGTGACGCTCCTTGAACAGGTCACTCGGAGAAAGAAAGGTCGGCACAAAATCAATTTGCTCATGATATTCAATATTGTGAAGCTTATGTTTTCTCAACTTATTACTGTCTGGATCATAAGAAACCAAAGTGGACGGATGTTTATAATCCTGGCACGAGTAAGACATCAGCAACTTCCCATCCTCTGTGTATTTTATGGGTTTAAGCCATATAGACTTCAAGCCCTTCAGTATGCTGCCTGCGATAAACCACTTTCTAGTCCACGGCGCATTCACTCCATAATCATTCATTACCCATATGCCAATACCAGAAATCTCATCAGGAGCATGAAGTACAGCGAGACGATTTTGAATCACTCCCAAGGTGAAAGACCAAAAAGTACCAACAGATACAGGTCCTGGGGCTAACACCAATAATTTTTCCTCATACATTTTGAAACAAAAAATGAATGCTTGACCGCCACCCTGACCTTCCTTACCCCTAACCAGCAAATGCAGAGATCCATTTAAAGGAGTCCAAGGTGAAGCTATCTGGTCGTAAGATAGATCAGAAGTACATTGACTGAAAGGGGCAGCTCCGATGTATCTCCATTCTTTGTTTCCAAGGAGAAGAATCTCACACCGAACCACACGGTCATTTTGGAAAGACCGAGTGGTGACCATTCTTATCACCTTGTATTGATTGCTCCTGGAGCAGTATCCGAACCCATAATTTGCATACTTGGAGTCGGTTGGTGGTACTTTTATGGCTGGATCAGGCAACAGAACCCATTCTGAACCCTTAATTGGATTGCATATGTAAACAGTTTTTTCCATACGACACAGACAGAGCAGCATTCCATTGCATGAGCACACCACATTCAGACCCATGAGGGGGAAATTATAAATATCGAACCGCCCCAAAATGGAATTCCGGTAGTAGAGGCGACCACCTTTGATCTGTTCATCAACGATGTATATGCCGTGTTTTCTAGTTAAAAAGTCATAGGGATAAGGATAAAGCAGACTTACTGATTTTGTGGATCTTGAAAGATGCAATTTGGCAAAGAAAGAATCTGAGACTAGATCACGCCAGGTTTTGCTAACACACTTAGAATGGGCAATGGAGTTGACAGGTAGTCTTGAAAGAATGTCGCGGGTGATGGGGTCCGGCAAATCACAAATACAAGTACTAGAAGGGGTATTTTTCTTTCTACACCTACTCATCGCCATGGCGATGCTTCTTTTCCTCTCTTCTCTCCAGTACTCAAAAGCATACAAGACCACCGAATTTATACTGGAGTCGCACAATTCAAATTTTGAAATTTTGGGGAAATATCGGCTATTTCTTATTTTAAGCAGTAAATTTAAGAATAAGAGCCAGTATTTCCCAACGCATCCAAAACTTCCAAATATGATTAATAGAGTCAAATGAGAGGGGAGTGAAGACAAATTTCTACCAATAATTCAATTAATATAGCTCATCAATTCACAATATCACTAAACGTAAGAAATTAATATTATGTAATGTAACCTAATTATTCGGCTCATCCAAATTTAATATTACAAATAAGGGAAGAGATTCAGACTACCTCTGTGCATGCTCAAATGAAATCTGGAACTCAACATATACATGCACACCTAAAAGATACAATGTGAAGCACATGTCAAAATACTAACTAATAATAATGTTGCACCATGAGATGTGTTGGAAGATACAGTTTTTTGTTTTTTTTCACTTTTTCCCCACCATGGTGGAAAGAAAGTTTATGCTGACAATGGAGGGTGAGCCGAAGCATGCATTTCATATGTTTTAAACTTTTGGTGGTATTTTACTCTCTAATTATAATTATTATTATTACTATTATTTTGAAGATGAATTGTGAATTAATCCAGGACAACTACAATTCATATTATCTCCACTGTACGCAACAACCAAATGGCTCAGTAACCCAATTAATAGTTGCCAAATGAGAAATGACATCGTCAATATCCAAAAGGTCTATGGGGAAAAGAAATAGATTTCCCATCTCACTCACGGCTCTCTTTTTCACCCTAAAATGAAAACCATTAACAATACCTCCAACTATTCAGCTGAAATGATTAAAGAATTATAACCACAACTAATGAAACTGCCTTGAACAAGTCCAACTAACCATGTAACTTAAGGACTATAACCACAAACAGTGCACAACATGAAGACTGAGGAAGCTGACCCATACACAAACCTGTATGTGCAAAGCATGCCTAGAGTCAAGAAAATCCCACCATGGTGTCAACCTGCAACAATTGCATAAGCAGCAACAAGAATAATTCTTTTATAGATTAAAATTGAAAGTACACTGATGGATGTTACTAATTGCTTCACGCAAGATGTTCGGCTTAAAGCAATGACCTTTTGCGTCTTTTGAGCAATAAAAAGCATAATTTTTCTGAGGATTTTTTTAACAGCTTGCTGAACTGACACATTCCCTGCCTTATGTTATGATGTAAAGCTGAGAGAAAACGAACTTCTCTTAATGTGTGTAGATGACCTGCTCAAAATTAAACAGGCAAAAACTGAGATCCCAATTCGATTCTCAAGAATTAAATTAAAGAGAGAATTTAGAAAGATAGTAACATACATACACATATATCTGACTTGAAGACGCGAGTCTTGTTGAATAAATAGCACCATAAAAAACATTGAAGTTTTGGATTTAAAATTAGAGCTTGGATGTTGATTAAGATATTCTCAGATAAAAAGATACTCAAATCTTCTGTAATTTACTACGATTCATAGTTCTATTTAATTACTTAAAGAGAGGGTCCATGCAAGGGAGTAAAGACCGAGACTTTTCACTGAACTCTTCTTCCTATAATGTCTTTAAGACAACCAAAGAAAGAGCTCAAGCAGGAAGTATATATAATTGACTCCAAACTGGCCAAATTGCCAAGCGACTCACAATATAGATCTATTTGCGTAATCAGTTGGCGCAATGATAAACAATCAGTTCAGTGTATGTCATTTACCATGTTAATAGTCTCCCATATGACGACATCCCTTGGAGAAAGAAAGATCAGCACATAATCAATTTGCATTCACTACTTGAAGTATATGTTTTCTAATTCTGCTCTACAATGATTATAGGAAACCAAACTATAGCCACCAGAATCCACATACGCCATCAGTTGTTCTCCATCTTCTCAAATTTTACGGTTTTAAGACACACACCTTCCAAATCCTTCCATTTCATCACTCCACAATCATTCATTACCCATATATTAATTTACTAATAGTCATTTGAAGCATAATGGTTTCCAAGTTAGTAATCACATTTCTAGTATGGTTATGTACTAATAGTGACACTAATAACATACGCTCTTCCTGAATTTTGATACAATAAATGAACAGTTCCTCAAATCGCTTACGATTGTCTTTCTCTCTTTACAACTGTCCATATTAGATCATCTCACTCATGACTTGTCTTTTTCTCTCGAAATTGAAATCCATCAACAATAGCTCCAAATATTCAAGCTCGCATAATTAAAGAATTACAATCAAAACTAGGAAGATGTCCTCTCAACTAGTCATATAACTGAAAGATTATAACCACAAGTGGTCTACAAAATGACAACTTAGGAAGCAAAAGAAAAATACATACCTTTGTGTGCAAAGCATGCCGAGAGTCAAGAAAATCCCACATTGGCACCTACCTGCATGATTTGCATAAGCAGAAGCAACAACGACAACAATACTTCTTTCAAAAGTTGGAAGTGAAATTACAACGACAGGATGTTACTTATTGGAAAACACGAGATGTTCTGCTGATACCAATGACCTTTTTGTGTCTTTTGAACAATAAAATTGTCATTTTTTAGGATTTTCAGCTAGGTTAATGAATTGGCACAATACCAGCCGCTATGTTTTGATATAAAGTTCAGAAAAAATGAATTCACTATATATACATAAACATACATGTGCATGCATGTAGATAAGCCACTGAAGAAGGAACATGCACAAAACAACATTCCAATTAGATTCAAGAACTAAACAGAAGAGAAAATATTTAGATAAAAAGATGAAGATATTTATACATAGCTTACTTGAAGACATGATCCATTTAAGTATAGCATCATGCCATCATTAAAAAAATGTTACTCACATCAAGTTCATGTGAAGTTTTGTGTTTATAAAAGAGCTTAAACTGTGATTAAGATATTCCTAGTTGAAAAGACACTTACATCCCCTTCAATTAACTAAGAATTGGTGTTATAAATATAATTAGTTACTTAAGGAAAAAGTCCGTGCAAGCAAGTAAATACCGAGACTTTTCAACGAACTCTTTCACCTACGATGTCTTCATTACAACCAAAGAGGAAGTTAATTGAGATTAAATATAATAACTTCATTATAAAAATAAAAAAAAACCCCAAGATTATGCGTTTTAAGACAAGCTCAACATTCTTATTCAAGGAATGTATATAACGAACTTAAAAAACTGCCAAAATTGCCAAATGGCTCACATTACGCATTTGCATAATATACTGGCACAAAGGTAACAATCAAGTTTCAGTTTATATGATGGAGGTAAGAAAGTTCATTCTGACAATGGAAGTGGAGGTAAAACATGTGTTTCATATGTTTTAATTTTTTGAGCTGCTGTCTTTACTCTTTACTCCCTAATTAATTTAGTTAACTGCGATTCAATACAGGACCTCTATGATTTCTTTTCTTGTCAAAGTCATTTTATCTCAACTGTACACAACATAATGGCAATGATTTTACTACCTCAGTAACCCAGTTTTAATGTACTTGCAATACCCAAAAGAGAAAAGACATTGTCAATAACCAAAAGATCTATGGGACAAAGACATAATTTAATTGTTCATCTTGCACAAGACTCTCTTTCTTTCTCTAAAATGAAAATCATTAACAATAGCTCCAAATATTGAAGCTCACATAGTTATAGAATCACAATCACTACTAACGAAACTGTCCTGTCCAGCTAGTCATATAACTGAAAGATTATAACCAGAAACAGTCTATACTCTACAGCATAAGCCATGAGGATAGAGGAAGCTACAAAAAATACAGACCTGTGCGTGCAATGCAAGGGATGCCCATAGTCAAGAAAATCCCACCACGGTCCCTACCTGCATTAATTTACTAAGCAGCAACAGCAACAATAATTCTTTTAAAAGTTGGAATCAAAACTACCACAACGGGATGTTACTGATTGGTACATGTGAGATGTTCTGCTGACACCAATGACCTTTTTGTGTATTTTGGACAGTAAAATTGCCATTTTTTGAGGATTTTCAATAGCTTAATGAATTGGCACAATCCTGACCATTACGTTTTGAGGTAAAATTGAGAAGAAAGAAAGTTCACAATGTACATATATACATACATGAGCGTGTGTGTGTGTGTGCGTGTAGATGACCCACTAGAAAAGAAACATGTACATAATCCAATTAGATTCTCAAGAACTAAACTAAAGAGAAAATATTTAGATAAAAAGATTTATATATTAAAGAGATTCATTGTTCTAAATAGTTACTTATGGAGAGAGTCAATGCAATTGATTGAAGAGCGAGACATTTCAATGAACTCTTACCTTTGATGTCTTAATTACAATCGAGGGGAGTTAAATGAGATTTGGATATAATAACTTCATTATAAACCCCCAAAATCATCTCTTTTAAGACAAGGTCAACATTTTTATGCACGGAATGTATATAATGAACTCACAAACTAGCTCAAATTGCAAATTGGCTCACATTACAGATGCATTAGCATAATATGGCGCCACAAAGCAATCAATCAAGTTTCACTATTGAACACAATACCATGTTAATAAGCTGTCCCATGACCACATCACTTGGAGATAGAAAGATCAGCACATGGTCAATTCGCATACATGACCCAAATTTGCTTCTTCAATGATTATACGAAAGCAGAGCAAAGCCAGCCAGCAGAATCCTCACACAACATCAATAGCTCTCCATGTACTCTACACTCACGGCATTGAGCTTCCAAATACTTCAATATATTGTTCTTAATGTCACAACATTCAGCTAACAACCACTCCACTCCACAAACAATTGTTACCCATTTTTCGAATCGAGAGTAGTCATTAGTAATTGTATTTCTAGTATAAGTGTGTACTGGTAGTGACACTAACAACATTAGCTCCTAGTGAATTTTGATACAATAAATGAACAGTTCCTCGTAGTACTGACCTCTCTCATAGTCCGAACCAACATATATAGAGCTCCACTAGAAGCGATCCAATGTGAATGCTTCTGCCCACTGAATATGGCTTCTACATTCATGACTTCAAATCCTGTGACCAATAAATCAGTGGATACAATTGTCATATCCTTCTACTGCTTAGCCTCCCAGCAAAGTCCCAAACTCAGAATCTGCTACTGGCAATAAATTTATGCTTGGTTTTGGAAGCATGAACCATTCTGATAAAATTTAAAAAATTAAAAAAAAAAATACTGAAAAAGAAAACACTAAAAATTGTTCCTTTACAAACAGATGAAGAAAACAACAAATACCCGCACAGATTCAGATGGGAAGTTCTCGAAAACCATATGATTGCTCGCGATTAGGAGCGAGCAGCACCTTGGCGAATAGGATCCTCCATGACTGAGCTGCACCTTGTGAGCTGAGAGCGAATCGGAAATGCTAGAGCAGGCAGCACCAGTCTTCTGTTGTCTCTGCAGTCTCGTGGTGCTGTGGAGGTGATAGGGAAATCAGCTTCCGACCCAGATTGCATTTGGATCTGAAAATCAGAACCTGGCCGATTCCGTCTCGAGGGTCCAGGCTAGCTGTTTCCACCACCATTTTCAGCGGCATGGTCCGAAGCTTGAGAACCGGCTCGATTTTCATCTCCGGCAAAAGATACAGAGATGATTTCCCGGGAGACGACGCTGCAGCTACTGGTTGCGAACCGGTTGTGAGAGAGGCTATCACTATCAGCGACTAAATCATTAATTATTAGTACAGAAATATTCTATATCTAAAAAATCACTATTACCACATAATTATAACTACTACAGCACCTAGTCTATTACATCAATCCAAAACCTGAATTTTAATTTTTATAATTCATTTTCTCTTAAAAAAAAAAAAACTGATAAACAAAATTAATAACCATAACAAAACCAACCACTGCTCCACTTATGCCAATTCCACTACAGTTTCTCTTTTTCCGAAGGATTTAAATACTAGACTCAGAATTGAGGCCGAGGCTAGAATCCTCTTACAACCGAGAGTGAGCCATCATCTGCTATTTTATTATTTATCATCTGATTCATAGGATGAGAGACTCCTCCTGCACGTTTCCAAAACTCATGGTTTCTGAATGTCTGGGCTACAAACCCATGTTCTTCATTGCTCAGCATTTTATAATTTTGTACTGTTCATCATTTTCTTTTTTTTCTTTTTTTCTGTGGTGTGTGCGCTTTGTTTCTTCCTTAGAAACTTAATAAAAATACCGCTCGCTAATTAAAAAAAAAACAAGCTTTGCTCTAGCCATATTATTTAATTTGATATTAAAAAAAAAACACAGAAACAATGAAATATAAAAGTAAGAAATGAACCTGAAGAGACTTGTACGGAGAAGGAGCATTTGAACCATAGAGATCCCACTGACCAGTAGTGTTATCCACATCCTCCAAATCATCACCCACTTCTTTAAATGAATGTTTCTCTGCCTATCCATTGTCTTACAAAACTAAGATTTTATGGCTATTACGTGTATGATGGTCGGTGACAAAACTAAGATCTTATGATTTTCCAGCATGCTATCTTTTATATAC
>JAYMTA010006914.1:0-10012 GCA_036897625.1 Pelargonium cotyledonis
TTTGATTGCAAGAATCCTAACCATTTGGGTCTAAAATATGTACTCAATATTTATAAATTAATCTTGTTACGAATTTTGTAAAGGTCTGACTAAGATAAAATATTCATTTTATCCAAAAAAAAAATTTGGGGAAAAGAAAAGAAGAAAACGTAACTGACTTCACCTAACAGTTCTAATACTGGACTCTTTGCTTCGCACAGAAGAAAATTACACTAATTTTCTCCCAAACTCTCCGAACTCGCAACCCTAAATTTGCTCTATTGCTGTAAGATTCTGCTGAGACTGAGAGATTGAAGAATCTACGATGATGAATCGTTGCGGTGTCATTGGAGCTCTTCTTCTATCGATTTGTCTCCTTGTTCCGTTGACTCAGGCCACTGACGTGGAGTACTGCGGTGCGTTTATCCTGATCTAGCCCTAATCCATATCTTTCAAAACTCAGATTGTATCTGTCTGAGTCTTATTTGTTGAATTTGGTTCATTGATCATAGATTTGGGCTTTGATTCCTCATCGGAAAAAAATTTTGTGAATTTTTTCAATTTAAATATTGTTATTGGAATTTATCATGGTTGAATGGTTGATCGGTTTGAGATCTGGATTTCGTTGTCTAGATTACTTGTTCATTTGCTGTTACTGCTGAGAATTTGAAGAGGATGCTGATTAGGGTTATATTTGTTGCTGTTGTGAAAATTGTAGATAAAAAAAAGGAGTATGATGTTCAGGTTTCAGGAGTTGAGATAACACCCAATCCGGTGGTTAGAGGCAGCTCAGCTACCTTCAGCATCTCTGCTTCTACTGGTATTGTTTGTTCTTCACTTGCCTTCTTAGATTTTCTGCACTTTTTATTGACTCTGAATTATTAGGAATTAAAACATAATACTTCCGAGGTTGCTGAAATTAGTATGATGGCCTTATAGAGAGTAAAAGTTATTGCAAATTGTTATTTTCTATTTTGTTTCTTAATACTGCAGCTTGGGGCTGTTTAAAATTTAAATTGTACTCATAACTGTCATACGAGTTATGGAGGCTTAGCTATGACATGAGTGTGTTCATTATGTGTTTTTTGTGCAGCCAAAGCACTCTCTGGAGGAAAAATGGTGATTGAGGTGTCATACTTTGGATGGCACATTCATAGTGAGAATCATGACCTTTGCGGGGAGACATCGTGCCCTGTATCAGTTGGTGATTTCGTGGTTTCTCACTCACAAGTTCTACCAGGATTCACTCCACCTGTAAGTCATTTGCCATTTTATTGTTTTGTTATAGTCAAATTGATGAAACTTCTTTATGCATATGATTACTTACTCATTAGTCCAGGACTTCATTTCCTTCTAGATTAATCTAATGACAATATGATCTCAGGCTCATCTTTAAATGCCAGTTGTTCACTAGTAGTTTCCTTGTTCCTCTCCTAACCTGACCATAGTAAAATGGTGCTTCATCTCAACTGAAACTATAATTTTGTTGGAATAATCAGTACCATTTATTCAATAAACAAGTATCTTTGGTGTATTCTTACTAATCAGAAGAAAGCACTGATCAGTCTCTCAAGTTGTCCTACATGCTTATGAATTGAATCAATTGTTCTTGCATTTGGACAGGACAGCACTGTATCGAGACTGTTTAGTAGTTGTCTCTTCCCTCTTGCTACGTGGCAATAAATTGTTCGAACAATATTAAGATCAATGTTTATTAATATATTTTCACCTCTTAAAACCACTTGTGCATGCTCATACGAAAACTGTTACGTATCATCATTGTCTCTCAGCTCTTTCATTATAAACTTAATTGCGATTTTGTCACTCTGCTGTTTGGTTGAAACTTTAGTGTATGGTTCAAAGAGAGAATCTAATTTAGAATCAATCCACTAAAACCTAAAATAAGTTGTGTATACTGCATTTAATGTTTTTCGCGGAAATCATTCAAAGATTCTGCAGCATCTCTTTTTCTCTACAAAGGAACAGAAAATGGTGGGTTGTGTGAGTGGCTCAGTGCAGGCGACTAGTGGGTAGGTAATGGAACCTACATTCAGTTCTTGGCTTCTTGCTAGGAAAGAATAGGTAGAAGAAATGAAATGGAATTCAGTCTTTACATCTCTGTGTGAAGTTGGGCTTGGCAACAGTTGGGCTTGGCAACAGTTGGTCTCTCGTACCTTTTCTTTGTCTCAGTTTATAGTTTCTGACAACATTCATGTGTGTGTTTTATGTAGTCTCTCATAAATGAATTTTAGTGAGTGTCAATTGTGAACTAATGTAATTTAACACCAAAACAACCGTGTTATCCCAACTATCCCTTATTTTTGCTCACTTTTTTTAAGCTAATGCACACATTGGCACATGTAGAGTGTTCAAGGAAACTGTAATCTCCATGGCTGTATTACAGTGCCCTAGAATCTGATTCTATTTTTGTATCAGTGTTTAACAAAATTGGGCTTACATTCATTTACCTTGTTCTGTGCCTGAAAATGTTTTGCATATGCAGGGTTCTTACACTCTTAAGATGAAGATGTACGATGGAGAAGGACACGAGTTGTCATGTATTAACTTCGGTTTCAGTATCAGTTTGGCATCATCCGTGGCCGATATATAGTTAAATTCTCAATCTGTTGCTTCTGCCTACTGTCAACTGTGCCTCAAAGATTTCATGCTTCAGTCCATGTATTTATAGATTGAATAATTTGTACAAATAGTCCCCAGCTTGTGACTTTCTCTTACATCTATACTTGCATATTTCGAACTGTGTCCAGCTACTTGGTTGTTTCCGGAACCTATAAAAACTTAGATTTGCTCCTACCTTTAGTATGATTTCAGATTTTCTCAATTCTTCTAACTTCTGAGCGCCAGTTTGAAGCTTTTCGCAGTCCGATCTAAGAATTCAACAATAGAAATCAAATGCAAGAGCTAGTTTAGATTTATATGCCAAGAATTGTGTGATGTTGGTCTTAAGCACACTGAAATTGCTTGAATACTTGACCTAATATGAAAGTGCTGTACTTTATGAATGCAATGTTTTCCTATAAATCTTCAATGTTTCAGTAGGTTTGAATTTGTGGAGAAGCAGAAGGGACAAGAGAATAGACTTGACATCATTTCTTGGCCATGTCAAGTGCGAGTTAGGCATGAAACCTAAGCATGTCTTAATAATCGTTTAAGTTCCTCCTTGAATAGAATTTTAGGCAAATTTTTACGAGTTGAGAATTAGTCAAGCAAACAGAGATGCCACCTTAAAATTCAACCCTCGTACTCGCTCAAATGAATTTGTAAGTCCAAGCATCCAATCATATACACGTTTTGTGTGTTCTAGCGGAGTCTAAACTACGAACAGTTTAGCCGAAACTTGAAGTGGATGAGGAAGCACACTTGGTGTTGATTTGGTAAAGTTGTCATTCTTGATCGAGTCAGCAAAACAATCTCTCTGGGAAGCCAGGTAAAAACAATACATTCCCCCGATGTTTGAATTGTGTTCATTGCCACACCAATATTCCAAGGGTCACGCTTGGCATTGCACAAATCATGGAGTTGCAATCGAGTAGAACCATAAAAAAGTTTATGCTTTCCAGAGAAACACCATGATGTGGAAGATACCCAAAAAAAAAAATGGTTGGTACTGGGTCAGTATGAGTAACAAATAGAGAAGAGCCTGCCCATTTTCCATGGCCAACCCCACTCTCATCACCTCATAACACACACAACTTTAAATAAAGCAAACACAACACTACACACCCATAGATTTCCAGCCAAAAAAAAAAAACTCAGCTCACCTATCACTCTCAGCCAAAACCCATCTTTCTCATTCTCTTCTTCTAATTCTAATTCTATTCTCTCCAACATGAAAGGACTAAAGGGAAGGTTTCTCAAGAAACTGAGCTTCATGCCAACTATAACCACTCTCAAACAAGGCCTTGTTCTTCAGCTACACCCACCAGAGGTTGAATCAGTACTTATAGACAAAATCACCATATCCCAACATGTTAAACCCTTCGAGGATCGCGAAGAGATGGATGATAGAGTTTCAGTTTCGGATACTGAAACCGAAAGTGATAGTGATCAAGATCTTCCATTTCTTGATGCAGAGACAGAAATAGAATCAGAAGCCAATTGTCCACCAGGAGGAAGAGAGGGTGTCATATTCTACACAACAAGCTTTAGGGGAATCAGAAAGACGTACGAGGATTGCAACACGATACGCTTCCTGTTGGAGAGCTTTCGGGTAATGTTCCACGAGAGGGATGTTTCGATGAGCTTGGAGTTCAGGGAAGAGCTGTGGAGGGTTTTGGGAGGCTCTAGAGTGATCCCACCAAGGCTTTTTATAAAGGGGAGGTGCATTGGAGGAGCTGAGGAGGTGGTGGCATTGCATGAGCAAGGGAAGCTGAGAGAGCTCATGGATGGCTTGCCACTTGACCTCTCCAATGGGCCTTGTAGGGGATGTGGGAACTTGAGGTTTGTTGTGTGCTCTTATTGCAATGGAAGTTGCAAGATTGTTGTTGCAGAGGAAGAGGAAGGACATGGATCGTGCACTACTAGATGTCCCAAGTGCAATGAAAATGGATTGGCCAAATGCCCCTTTTGTCGCTAACTTGTTCTTGTACGTTGTAAGCTTCTTCTTTTTTTTCTTGATCCTGTTTTTGTGTAAAGTAGCCTTGGGAGTTTGCTTAGTTTGTCATGGTTCTTGAGTTTGTACAATGGTTAGAATCAATTGGATTGTTGTTTTGCATGACATGATCTTCCAAAACTTTCAAAACTTTCCCTCATTTTTCTTCTCGTCTCTTCTCTTTTGGGTTGATAGTATTATACTTGATTGGCTTCAATCTAGAAGCTCAAACCATTAGGTGGAAGGATCAACTAGTATTTTAAGCGGTAACTGATTGCACGTCCTTTTGATTTGTGGTTTCCTTAACACTCCACTTACGGTGCAAACCAAATAAGAGAGAAGGACATTATCCTCACGTGGATGGACTACTTTAGTTAGAAGTATCTCTTAAAACTCTCTCTCACATGGAAACTGGATAATTAAGAGAGATGGACATGAGCCTCACGTAGATGGTGTTCTTAAGTCGGGAGTATCATTTAACGCTCTCTCTCGATCACATGTCAAACTGAATAAGAGAGAACGAAACTGAAGATCATGTGGATGGTGGACTAAAGTGGAGGGAATAAAAAAGAAGAGTGGTTTATTTTGTGGATAATGATAAGTAGGGGACACCATGCACATGGGGTTTTCTCTAATATATTGAAAAAGTTTAGTTGTTGGTATCAAAAGGGTTGGCTAATAATGAAGCATCCATAACAATAGCTTTAAGTTGAAGAGAGTAATCAAGCTTTTCATGATTCTTTACCTTGTTGTCAATTTTTATTTCTGATAAGAAACAAGGCAACATGGGGCTAATTTGACAAGGACAAAAGGTTTAATTAGGTAATTGATGTTTATGCTAATGGTATACAATCTCAACCAAATTGATGAGCTGTTGAATTATCTAGCATTAAAAATATGTGAAGATTGTGACTGTTTAGTATATTAATAATAATAATAAAAATCAGTTATTGATTTAGGTTTTGAGGTTTGAATCAAGCATGATACCATAACATGTTTTTGTTTGTTTCAAAGCCTTCCTATGCATAAATAGAAGAAAATGTCAACCTCCCACTAAATACAGCATGGGGCTAGCTTGTTCAATTTAAGCAATAAGGTCTTAAATTTGAGCAAAAAAAAAAAATACATCCTTTTACTTTTTATTTAAATTAAATCCATGCTCAAATATTAAATAAGAGAAGAAATTTATCAAAAAGAATGAATTCCGTTAAATATTATAATCTGAATTTTAACTAGATGTCGAAAATTTGTTTATTTTTATCGGTTGAGGTACACATAAGGGGTACCTATCCTTTTTAGTCCAAACAACTCACCACATACTATCAGCTGAAAAGCTTCATCCCGAGACTTCAAAGAAAATTCAAAGCGTTTAAACCGTTTGACTCAACCTATCTTAGTATCCGAAACATATGAAATGCAGTTAATCATGTAGTGGTACAAGCTATTATTGCGAAAATCGGACCAAAAACAAGCAAGAGGTGGAATACCACAGAGAGAGTGGGCTTGAAATTGGATTTATCCCAATATTGAAATCTTGGCCTAATATTACTCGAGCCATACCAACAGCAAAGATCATCACAAGACTGAACAGACCAACAGTAGCTCCAAACATGTTAAAAGCCAAAGATTGTTTCATTTCCTGTCAGATATTAGAAGAAAACACAACCCTCTGAAACCACTCAAATGGCTCATACTTGTTAAACCCTCCATTCACATCATAAGATACCCATTAATAAACAAAAAAAAACTTGTTACACTTCCTAAATTATACAGCATATCTTTAAGCACCAACCTCTTCTGCTATGGCTGTTGTCACTTCCTCAGCTGTTGTTTCTGGTAATGGCGGTAAAATTTGGGTGTAGTGAACTTCGACCTGTAATCGCTGATGGAGGAGAGTCGATGCTGTTAGACCTTTCTTGATATCGGCTTGCAATTCCCTTATAGGAATTTCAGCCAAAAAGCTCTTTATGTACTCTTTGCAGGACTCCTTCCCTCGCCACACGACTTCCTCTTCCTCGGGCTTGATTATTGCTCCTGCGGATGCATCATCCTCTTTCCCTTTGACCTGCTGAGCCTGCTTACTCTTCGGTTCCACTGCTGCTGTCACAATCTGTTGATCACCGGCTGGTTTTTCATCTGATGGTTGGGGAACATTTGGCGTTTTATAAATTACTGTATTGCTGTCAAATTTCAAGACATATGCCTGATTGCATCCTTCGTAGAGTCTCTCGCCTAATGTGTCAATGATGTAGTAAGCTTCCTGTTCAACCTTAAGGATAAAAAAGTGGTCATTCCAGCTAACGATATAAACCTGAGGTTCACCATTGGCGGGACATTCTGATCCGGCACGAGTTATCTCATCCCAAATGTTATCGAACGACATGGCACCATGCAAGAAGTCAAATCTTTCCTCATCCATCCCCTCTGGATGGAAAAAACCAATAAAGGACTTGCCGGGAACTACGGAAAGAGGATGTATTTTTGCTTGGAGAACAGTTTCCAGATCAAAGTGCTTGTCGGGGAATTTCTCTCTGTAGGATTCGTTCTCACAGAGGTTCCTCCATTCCAATGAGCCTTCTCTAATCAAACTGTCGAACTGGGACTTTATGGGCATGAGATTGTGGTTATTTTGAAACCAATCTGCAATGACAGCCACAAGGGCTGTGCATGCACTCTCACCAGCAGCCTGCTCGCTCCGCTGATCGATGGAAGCAAAGAAGACCTGACTTTGAAGCTTCATGTGTCCATCACGGCTTACTACTTCTTTCTGTTCCCAACTGCCAATGGCAAAATTGTCCTCCCCAAATTCAGAAACTGAAGATCCATTTGCAGCAGAATCCTCATCCGTCTTAAGCCACTGCAAAAAACAAATGATGACATACTTAGGAATAAGTAGGCATATACTTAACAAGGTTTTAAATGTATTCCTTACGGTGCATGTCAAAGAAGTGAGCCCTTATAACAGAGACTAGATTGAATTAAACAGTAATTTTGCAAGGAAAATGGGTGAAGTGAAAACTTGACAAGGCTAGCATAAATCAAATTGTAAGAGCATAAACCATAAAAGATTGCAAAAGTCTTACGCCAAAAGCAAGAGATTCATCAGAGCTAAGCTGTCGACGATCAAAATCTATGTCATCTCCACCTTCTTCCCCATAGGCCTTCTTTAACAATGGCTCTCCTTTGGCCTTAGGAGATCTGAAGCTCAACTTTCTCTTCCTCCAAGAAAGAAGACTAAGCTTTGAAGTTTGTATCAGAGATGGCTCAGAGCCAGATGTAGTTGAGTCGTCAATGTGTGAGCAGCCAACATCTGACTTACGATTGCTATAGTAAACCAAATCCTCATCCTCGCTACTGATCCCAGCATTGATTGAACCTCCAACACAATTTGCATACGCTAAAGTTCCATAACTGAACGACTTCCTAAAACTGGAATCCTCCTTGACCTCATCTGACTGTCTTTCCTCAAAATCATCAAGCGAGTCAGAGTCGAAAGGATAGGTGTACTCACAATCCCCACTCCTAGAAGAGGACCTTCCCTCACTACCCTCTTCCTCACGACAAGTCTTTTTTGCTTTTCTGATTGACACATACTCTGTGAATATCTTTACTTTTCTCAGACCTGCTTTGATTGCAGATAGCTCGTCCTTCTCTGCTGATACAGTTTCTTCAGACTGTGTCGGCGATGGAATAGGCACGATTGCTCTCTGTACAGACTCCGTTGGCTCTTGAGCAGCTCTCAGTTCCAATAGGCTCAGATACAGCTGCATAGCCAACAGAAACTTATCATAAGACCACACACGCGCGAACGAGGGATATGAAAGTGAAAAATCAACCTTTACACACTTCTAAAACAAGAAACAAATCAAAAATCAAACAAAGATAATTTCCAACAGAAACCAACACAATAACCTGCATATTGTGGGTATAAGAGATGGGGGAGATGCAAGGTACATACACATAGTGAGGAACAAGATTCCGTGGCACCACCAGACAATGTGAGAGGAATGCTCAATTCTAACTCCTTTTGCTCAGCTGCAGAAGCATAATCAGCAAGGTTGAAAGATGCTGTCCCAACAACAAGGGCTTTGTTCTTTGTCCCTTGGTTCAAGCCCTAGATAATGAAACAAATGTGAGACTCCAGAAAAAGCATTTCAATAATTTCCCAAAACTGAAAATGGCAATGGAGTCTAGGCAGGCACATTGTAAAAATCTTATGCTCCATTCAAATCAGAAAGAATGTAGAGATCTAGAAACACTCAATAGAAACGTGCACTTATGTTTATTTGTATAACTAGAATCCACAAAGAGAATGTAGAGATCTAGAAACACTCAATAGAAACATGCACTTACGTTTTATTTGTATAACTAGAATCCACAAAGTTAATGATAATCCCTAAAAGAGAAAACACACATCCAATACATTATCCACCTCTAACAGGGGTGTGTGACGATGCTACACGACAAACATTAATTAAAAAGCTACAACAGTTTCGGAATAATGATCCAGTTATACCACAAAAAGCTTCTAGATTCTAGAAATCACAAAACTAGAGTCTACATTTATCTCTTACGGGATAAAATGCTCAATCCCAAATAAGGTCATCAAAATCCTAAATGTCAACTCTCAGTGGGAACACAAAATAGACCTCCGAATTTCGTGACAACTGTTGCTCAATAGAGATCTTGCAGAACTCAGTCCCACAGATATCAAACAAGTCAAGTAAAAAAAAACAAACATAAGAATTGCAAAAATCTACAATTAATTCACCAATGCCTATTCTTAACCTATTGTGAATGTCACAATTACAACTTGCATGAAACTCCATCTCAATTTACAAAATAGTTCATACAAATGACAATCAAAAGATTGATACACAAGAAAGAAATCTTCAAATGTCACAGAATGTTCAGCATATGATCAAACATATAAAAGCTCCATAATCTTCCTAAAATATATCCACTTTTTCATAAATTCAACAGGTGGAAAATTGAAAACCCAGAACAAAGATCAATTTTTGTGAGCAAACCCAGAAATATTCAAACGCATACAGATTGAGAAAATGAAAAATTCCAAAGAAATATTCCGAGATATTGAGGAATTTTCAAATGAGAGAGAGAAAAACAAACCCACATTGAAGACAGTGAAAGCGATCTCCCACGGGTGAAACACATTCTCCTTATAGGCAGAGAGAGAGCACACACTCAGAAACTCCTCGTCCCACTCGACGACGCCGTTCCGGTCCGCGCCGCCGTCCACCTCCACCTCCCTGGTGAAGTTTCTCTTGACGGCGGCCCGGCGCAGCGAGCTCATCAGAGCCACCTTCGGACCCTTCCAGCGAATCTCGACCGTCAGCCTCCCAGGCTCCTTGTCGCCCAGATCGAAGCCCTCCATCCGCCGCAAGATCAGCCTTACCTCGT
>JAYMTA010006915.1:0-10012 GCA_036897625.1 Pelargonium cotyledonis
CGGGGCCGGTGGAAGGAGTAGCACGGCGGTGCGGGTTGAGGACGACACCGGAGAGGAGGACCGTACCAAGGTGTGCGGAGGACGACGCCTGAGACCGATGTGCGTGGGTGTGGTCGCGGGAACAAGTGAGTTGGCCAGATTTTTGGGAGAGAAGGGTTCCGAGAGAGGGAGATTTCACGAGAGAGAGAGAGAGAGAGAGAAAAAAAAAAGTGTTTGAGAAAGGGTTTGGAGGAGAGAGAACGTCTCAGATCTACAGCTGTGACATACAGCTGTTCCCAACTTATTTTTTTAAAATATTATTTTATTGATTTCCAATGAAATATTTGACGGAATTCTGTCGCAAATATTTTTGACAGATGTTCCGTCTGAAATTCCGTCGGAAATCAATAAAATAATATTTAAAAAAAAACTTTTATTATTTCCGACAGAATAAAGCATTTCTGTCAGAAATTTCATCGGAAATCTTTCCGTCGGAATTGCAACGTTTTCTTGTAGTGGTAGTAGCCGAACAAAAACCATAATCGACTTTCAAAATGACAGACTTTTATTTATATACTCTGTGATGTAATGTTAGGGTGAGTATGGGCTCACGTGCTTCACTATGCTAGCAAGCACGTGTTGGAGATTTCAATCAAGATATATCCTATTAGTAACCTCCTAAACTTCATTACTTATAAGCTCGACCTTAGGACCCTGATTTGAGGCATCATCGCCACCTTGATCATATAATGACATAATGATCACCTCATAAGATCCCGCCCCGCCACGTTGTCATATTTCACTTATTGCCACTTCAATATATGACATCATTACTACCTCATCTCGACACTACTATACCTTGCATGAAATCATTATCAATCAACTACGTAATATGCGTATAATCGATTCTAGAGTCTAAATTAAAGATTGAAAGTGTTTAAGGTCGAGTCAATCTCCTGATCAAAATCGGTTTCGAAAGTAACGCACAATCTTGTATCGGTTGAACCGAGTTAAAAAGTCTGTCGCACTTAACTCGTTAAGATATTTCTTTGTAACTTAAATAAAGAAGGTAGAGAGTATATATGAATTGAAATGAGTAGATATTTTGATTTTGGGAAACATAGAAAAATGTTGGAAGCATCAATTGTTAGTACTATGAAAAAAGAGTGAAAGGGAGTGTCGCATTGGTGGGGTGGTGTGGTGTGGTGTGGTGTGGTGGGCCTCAACTCAACTCAAGCATCTGCTGTTAGTGTTGGGTCGTAAAAGTCGTCAGACACAAAAACAAAGTGACACGTGAACTTCACGCTTGCACGTGAACTCCACGTGCCTTTTCGGTTTTCAATTTCAATTTCTCTCTCTTACTGTTGTTTTCACACCGCAGGAAACAGAAATGACAATTTCTTTCCAATAAATAAAGAATCGTGGGTGGGGCCCACATTGGACGGTTCCATATTTGTTATGGGGTTAAAATGAGTCCACGTGGACAAACCCACTCCCGATTCACGACACGTGGACCCCATCCTGTCCAATTTTTACGAATAAAACAAAATTGTGGATCCCAGTTGTATTTTTATTTTTATTGTTTTCCGTTTATGCCATGGGTTTATGAGCGGCATATTCGGTTTATTGCACGCAAGCATTTTTACCACTCACGTAGTTTGTGTTGCTGACTGCAACATATACTTTTTCCATACATGTAAGACATTAAAATTGGAAATGATTGGTGTATGTATATTACATATAGTCTGACGTAGAATAATCACAACTACACATTTTTCCTGCATTAAAAGAGGATGAGATGGAACACATACATAGCATAAATTCACAAATTCTTATGAGTATAATTTACCATATAAAAGATGGACAAATTAGAAATGAGAAAATAATATCCAACAAGGAAATAGAAATGAATGACAAAAACTTAGTAAATAATAGAGTGACATTTTGTTAGAAAGGTCAGCATCCAGGTGGTCTTAACTATAAATGTTTTGTCAAGTTCCTTCATCTATTTATCATTTGCTAACATAAAGCTGCTACTTTTTTGGGTCCTACAAATTAACTTTATCAACATCTAGCTCTATGGTTAGTGTTAGTGACCTCTAATTCATGTTACATGGCAATTGGTCCATACCATTAAGGCCATGTTTAGAAGGGCAAGTTAGGCATTTTGCTAACCAAAGGAGCACAAAACAAATTAATGGAATAGTATTCTTGCACGTATTTACATGTACACTGACGTAATATTTTTTAGCCGACAAATTTTACTTTTCTTCTTCAAAATTTGTTTAAATTCCTCCCCATTTCCTTTCAATTCAAGAAATATATGTGGTTGTAACTGCATCAAATCTGTCCACATGCAATAACGTGCATAAACATACGTGAGAACCACAAGACCTCTCTTCACCAAATTCCAATAAAGATTGTATTTTTAACTAAAAGAAATTTTATATTATGATTGTCAGTGTCAACTTACTGATAAGGACACCTTGGTAGTATAAAAAAAAGAAATGAAGATTTGATTCTGCAAAATTATACTACTGTAAAAGAGCAACCCATCCCTTTTCATTATTTTGTTTTTTCTTTTCCCCTATTTATTCAGCTTGGATTGTCTTGTAGTGCAGTTCCTGTCACTCTTTTAAGCCATGAAATGAAACCTTGTTGGACTTGTGTTTGTACCATATGAATTGAACAAGTGGTTGGCTTGGTTCTCTGAGTATCAAACACTGTTTTCAACAATTCATCTTCATCAATCATCATGTCTTTCTCTGAGATGTATAGGATGGCCAAATGGAAGCTGGAGTTTGAAACTTCCCAAGACAAGATCACCAAGTGTTCAAATGATCCATCTTTTGTGTAAGTTGAATCCAACCCATCTCAGAATATGCAAATCTTTGCTGTTTTTAGCTTATTGAATCAAGTTTTGTATATAATGCAGACCTGAGAACAAGTATGTTGAGCTAGTATGGGAAAAAGGGCAGATTTTGATGCATGGTCAGTCCAGTTTAGCTAGGAAGGAGAAGGACCCAATTCACATCTCCAAGCCTAGAGATAGTGTAGGAAATGGGTTTAATGGGAAGTCTGGTGTTTTGAATGAAATGGGATTGAATCAAAATGATGACTTGGTGCCTTGTTTGAAATATCCAATTGATCAATCTTTACAACATGGGTATTGCTCTGAATTGTCTAGGGTCACTGTAAATGAGATCTCAGCTCACAACCATTTCTCATCAATTGGTAAGAGGTATAGCAAAAACATGTCAACCAATGTTGGACAACAATGCCAAGCATCACTTGGTTCTTCTGATATGAGATCTCAGAAGCAATATCTTGTAAATCATAGTACAAGGTCTGTAGTCATGAATTTCTCACACTTCTCGCGACCTGCTGCTCTTGTTCAAGCAAATCTTATTCGGAGAAATGTCGTAGAAAGAACGGGACATAAGGATAAGGTTTCTGCTACAAATGGTACTGATCTTGCTGAATCAACTCTTTTCCATTCAAATAATGGTTTGGGGAAGGAAGGTAACCCCTCTTGCCAACCTATTCCGGCGCCTCAGAAGATCGGTTCAAGAGAATTGGAAGATAGGCCTGTAGAGGAACCAGTTGCAACAAAACAATCTGAGTTTGTTCCTCAAGAAAATGCCTTGAAAGACTATAAAGACTCTAACCAATATGTAGAAAGTTCAATCCAAGGACCTCTAGCAGGTGAGAAGGCTAAAGAGCCTGTTGTGGCTTGCTCATCTGTTTGTTCATGGAATAGCATAGAGAGACCTTCAGATGATGCAACTGATAGTTCAAAGAGAAAATTTGGTGACACTGAGGATTCAGAATTCCCTAGTGAAGTAAGTTAGATTCTTTGTTTTTGTGGGTCTTCGTTTCTGTATATCTTTCTAGTGCATGACATGAATACCATGTTCGTAGCAGGATGCTGAAGAGGAATCAGTGGATGCGAATAGAGCAGCTCGTACATGAGCAGGTACAAGCTCAAAGAGAAGCCGATTAGCAGAAGTGCACAATTTGTCTGAAAGGGTAAGTTTGAAAAAAGAACTCACAATTAGATGTGTGATATGTTCTCTATATTGGCTTGAATTATATGATCTTGCCTGGTACTCATGAACATATCCATTAACAGAGGCGAAGGGATAGGATCAACGAAAAGATGCGCGCTTTGCAAGAATTGATCCCGAACTGCAATAAGGTATGTGACTTTACTTATTGTCACATTTGATGTATAATCTCTATATGCTTTGTAACACTATTTGTACAAAAACTTAGGAACCAGTTAATTTCTTATAACATTATCACTTTATGTTTTGCTGATTTTCACATTATTTGTTAATAGGTGGACAAAGCTTCAATACTTGATGAGGCCATTGAGTATCTGAAGACACTTCAACTTCAAATACAAGTAAAATCTCTCTCTCTTTGTCATCTATTTGTTGTTCAAGTCTGTTATCAGAATCTGGAAAATTCACTTACATATGGTGCCATTTCTGTATGCAGATCATGTCAGTGGGAGGTGGTTTGTATATGCCTCCAATGATGTTGCCCCCGGCAATGCAACAGTTGCATGCAGTTAACATGGGACTTTTCTCACCCATGGTCGGGATGGGAATGGGAATGGCAATCGGGATGCAGTATGGGATTGGGATGCCCGACATGAACGGCGGATCTTGTACTCGTCCTATGATTCAAATCTCCCCCATGAAAGGAGCACATTTCCCTGGCCTACCTATGGCAGGATTATCTAACCATCAGTTGCTTGAGCCTCCTACTCAACAACTTCCCATGCCAATGCCACAAGCGATCCTTCGGTTCCTCTGTCCGCCATGGGACAGAACCTTCGTCCCGCTGCCAGTCCTACGCAGAATCCGGATTCTTCTTCAAAGGATTTGATACAGAACAAGAACTCACAAGCAATGCCGAACATCTGAAAAGTGAAAATGTTGAAGAAATTTGAGCTAGCTAGCTAACTTAACTGCTGTTAGAAATAATGTTGAACACATTTCTTGCAGCCTTTCTTTTTGAATTTTGAGTAAGCATATATTGTCATACAATGTAGTTTGCAGAGAATAAGAATTACAAGTAAAACCCTCAATTTATTTGAGGATTTGCAGAGTATTTCATAGTATTATGTGATAACAGTGGATGCGATCGTATCAACGCTAATGCACCGGATCCATTCAGAACTACGCACGCAATTATGCGTGTTTGGACGAAAGTAGTATTAGGATTGGTGAACTCATTAAAAGTTTTGTGTTACATCCTACTTTCATACTAGCACTGATGCACCGAATCTGACTTAAAAAACTCATATTAACCAAAGCCCATCACTGTGTGGAAGCAAACCTATAATTCTAAATGGGCCCAAACCCATATTCATGTTCACGGTTGAGTAAAAATACGCATAATTCTCAACAATACGTTGGCGATTTCAAAATTTGAAAAACAGTGACTAGTGTGTGAAATCTAACACATTGGTCAATTTGAATCTTGTGAGTTCCATAATTTCTGTTTTCTTGTTCTTGATCTTCGTTAGGTTTTGATTTTTGTATCAAATCACACAAACTTTTGCAATTGTTAATTGCTTTTCAGCGATTAATTTGGGCTAGGGTTTTTGTAAAATTCTCGATTCTAGGTTTGCAACAACAATGGAGGGGTCTGTGAAATCGCCGGAGAGGAGCGTGTCATCAATGCAGCGCCGGCTTTACCTGAAGCAACGGCTCTTCACCTTGCGCATGAAGGAAGGCACGCCTCTAGAGGACCATCTCGCCGAGTTCAGTGAAGTTATTTCCGATTTGCAAGCGATTAATGTCACTTTTTCTGAAGAGGACCGAGCCTTGAGGTTACTGTGCTCTTTGCCTCCTTCCTATGATGTTTTTGTCAATTTCTTTTTGCTTGGTAAAGAAACTGTTTCCATTGCTGAGGTTCAGAAAGCCCTGTGGTCCTTGGAATCGGTGAACTATTTGTTTGGTGATAGGTCTGAGAATCATGCAGTTGTTAGTGTAAGAAGCAATGATAGTGATCCTGGTTATGATCCTGGTTATCTAGGGAAATCCAAATCTGTTAGGTGTTATTATTGTAAGAAGGAAGGGCACATTATGAGAGACTGCTTGGAGCGAACCGATAAAGATAAAGGTAAAGGGGTATTCAAAGAAAAGATTGTTCGTCAGAATAATATCATGGTTATGACAGATTGTGATTTGAGCAACGAGTGGGTTTTCGATACCTCTAGTACTTGCCATATGTGCCCCGTGAGGGATTGGTTTGAGACTTACCAGCAAGCGGAGGGTAAGGTCGTGCTGCCAATAAATAAATCGGTGAAGATTGTTGGCATTGGCACTGTTCAACTGCAGATGCATGATGGCTCTGTTAGGACTTTGTCCGACGTTCGCCATGTTCCAGATTTTAAAATGAGTGTCATCTGTGTGGGTCAACTTACTGAAAAAGGGTACGCGATCAGTTTTGGAGGAGCTGGCGTTGAAGTTTTCAAAAATGGCTCGATTGTGGTGAAAGGAAAGGCAATGCATGGTCTCTATCTTCTTCAGGGTAGGGCTATCCCTAGTTCAGTGGCTGCATCATCAAGAAAGAATCGTGAAGGTATCCATTAACTTTCCGTGTTAGTGAACCAGTGGAGTTTGAGGTTAGAGGAGAAACTTGACTACGCAGAATAAAGGGTATGTCCGTATGTGTGGTAACATGCACAAGAGTGAGCAACATCATTGTTTGTGCCATGTTTAAACCACACCATACTCTAATATGTTTAGGTATTTTGGATGATTTGATCTCATATTCCTCTAGTTTCTTGTACATTTCCTTTAGCCCTAGGCTTGGTCATGACAAATCCAGAGTCTCCTGGGTTTGAAATTTTTGAAAGGCCTCATGTTCACAGCACTTTCTGACTTTCTGTGTTGGAGGTTTATGTTGGGTTATGTTAATATTAGTTGATCTCTTATTTCGAAAACTCGGGCTAGACTTTATGTCAAATGACTTCAACTAGTTCTTGATGTGAATCATGTTTGCATGAATTTACAGAGTAAACTGCTTGTGTTGTCTTCGTTACGTTAGATCTGAATTGACTTGGTGTGAAATTTAGCATGAAGTTTATGTTTTGCTACATAAGATTAGGTCACACTCATTGAATCTTGGTGATTTGTTTGCTTGTTTTGTGCTGCTAGGTTGTTTTGTGATCAAGCTTCCATGGACACTTTAATAAGATGGTCCAGACTCAGTAAGAGTGTAAAGCACAAGGAATAGGCCTGAAAATTGGAGGGCAAATGTTTTGATGTTCAACTCATTGAGCCGGAAAATGATAATCATAGTTTTCAATTATGGATTCTCTCAAGAGGCAGTTGTTCCCTTTAAACCCAAAATTTCACCCTTATCGTTGGCAATGAGGTTTGAACCCAAGATCTCAAGAAAAATTCAAAATGTTTAAACTGTTTGGTCCAACAAGACTTGTGAATCAACATTTTTCATGACTCGGCCTTTTGTGCATTTAGAGGATGATTATTGTGATTCTTATTTCCTCGTTTCATCTCGTGCGGATAACAATAATATTTACATGAAAAATAATGTTAATATGGTTTGAGGCTTTTTTGAGCTATGAGTGTGGTTTTTAACTATGTTATCACTACTAACAAATTTTTGCTAATCTTTCTTATTTAACTACTTGTAGGTGATAAAAATTTCAAAATGAAATACATGAAAAATTAAGAAATGCATTGTATTTCAAATTCAACCTACAATCTTTGGTTTTGAAGTATTCTCAATTAATTTTCACCCACACAAGGTTCTTATTCGCATTTCGCATAAAGAATATGATCTCTTTCTATGCTTCACAAGACAACGGTCTAGAATCTTTGTCGAAGATCATTATCAACAACAAAAGTAGGATAGCACACGACATTTATGTGGTTTGGCCTAATTGTTTATGCTCACGAGATTCACTTTGGAAGATTGTATTGATAATTTTCAAAGTTACATATTTGATTTGTAACGTGAAAATTTCAATCTCACTGCCCTTCGTAATTGCTCACCCCTCACTTAAGATTGTTCAAACTCTATCACTATTTTAAGTTGATTCTTTCACCAACCAAGTTGGATCATGCGGCTTAAACGTTTCAGATTTCCTTCAAGGTCTTAGAACGAGTCTTTTTTACTAACGGTATGGGATGAAATTTATGTTAATAGGGTAGACATGATAATAGCTAAACACCGTAAGTGCACAATTGTTTTTGTTTTCACAACCTGCGACTTCCTTGGGCCTTTGACTCCCATTCTATCTTGATCATCTTCTCTTCCACTTATTCCAAAATTAATTCTATCCAATCAAAACCCGATGTAACCCTAGATATGAAACGGTCTGCGCGAGGTATTTTTAGTTTTCCTCGTATATTTACAAGCGAGGGAATCCTTCGCAAAATCACTCGTAAATATATGACGGGATTCGAAAATATAAAGCGTACAACGTTTCGTATTACAACCCTCGCAAATACCATTAGCAAATGATAATGAAAAGTAGTGTGATCTTGAATGTTCTGTCCTTTTTGTTGAAGTTGATTAGCTAGAGACACACACCTTTAATCAACATCTGTTAATCTTGCCCCCCACTGAGCTGTCCACACTTGCAATTTCTAAACACTTCCGTTAGATTCTCTAAAATATCGGCTATGGACCATCTATATATATAAAAAGGAGAACCCATCTGGACAGTGCCTTCCTCTCAATTTTTACAATATATTTTTAATATACTTTTTTTTTCCTCTTTTTTCCAATTAGCTACAGTTGCCGAAAAACATGACTATTTTCTTTTTTCAATATAATTGTAAATATTCGTTTTTTTTATGGACAAGAAATTGGATCCCATCCAATGCTCCTTATTTTTTGGATGCAAAAAACCCCCCATAAAATTACAGTTTTCTTTAAAGTTTTCTCTCTCCCATAAAATTACAATTTTATTTCAGTTTTTTCTAATAAAAATTTCAGTTTATTTTAAGCCCACATATAATCTAATTAAGACTACAAAGAAATCAGCCAAGCAGTGCATCACAGAGCACGCAGAAATGAGACTCCTCTTCTTTACAATACAATAATATGTCTTTTCAATTCTTCCTCCTCAGCTATGGCCAACATCACCAAAAAAAAAAAAAAAAAAAAAATCACCAAAACAATTACTTTCTCATATTTAATAAAGAAAATAATTTTCTTTTTATGAGTACTTTTTGTATAGTTGTAATTCTTCCAAAACAATGCACTATTTAATTTTTTTCCAATTTTATTGTCTGTTAACTACTTCAATGGCAGTTTTGAAAAGGTTTTCTACATGAGCTATTGGGTTGTTCATAACATAAAGGAAATTGACATTGTCACTTGCTTTCATCTCTTTATTATTTTTTGACATATTAAATGTATTGCTATATTTCTTTTCATGTTCAAAAATAGTTAAATTTAGATCTATTGTTATGTTCTTAACATTACAATAACTTTCTTGCCAAATATTGCAGAGAAAGCAACTATATATGTGCGAAAATTAGTGCACATAGGCCCATGTGTCAACAAAGGGTCTATAAGTATTTATTTGTGTGCTATAGTTCTTCATCGAAGGCTAGATCAGCCATAGTGTATTTATTTTTTGACTTCAGGATTTTCTATTAAATATGTTTTAATCCACTAGCTGTTCATATCATATATTTTTAAACATATTTTTGGTATTTTTAATATAATTTGTTTGGTATTTAAAATTATAATACATACTTAGGTTATAACTGAAATGATAAAACAATATTTTATTTTATTGACAAATTGTGTAACGGGTCAAATGATGCTTTTTATTTTATTTTGTAAAATACAAGACTTAGCACCTATTACTTACCGTAATTATTAAGAACTTTTATACTTCCATACTTATCATATCTAGCAGTATCTGAGTTAAGAAATTAAAAGTGTTGCTGCACTACAAGAAAACTTGTTGTTTGCGACGGAATTTCGGACGGAATTCCGTCGGCAATCTGAGATTTACAACGGAAATTTC
>JAYMTA010006916.1:0-10012 GCA_036897625.1 Pelargonium cotyledonis
TGTTGCCGGTCGCCAGAGTTGGAAATCCGGCAAGGAAAATATTTTTGTGATTATTTTAATAGGGCTTGGCGCCACTTGAATAGTCGGGAAATAATTTTCTTGGGTCGGCTAAATCCGATGTCAAATATATGGGGGGCTAGATGCCTAATTGTTTCTAATTTGTGGCCATATTTCTAATTTTTTGTTTCAATTGGGCCAAAAGGCCAAAAAACCCAGTGTTGTTTGAGGAGAGAATTGAAACACGACTGCCCAAAACCAAAAAGGTCCCGTTGGACAAATCTTATCTCATCCATCTCCTTACTGGAAAGGGAAGGCATCTTAAGACTTTGGGATGCCCAAACATCAATAATCCTGTCATGCACGTGACCCTAATGCATACCAACCAATTTATTTGGTTAACATTGTAACACCAAAAAACTTATATCGAATAACTGAGTTTTGTGTAATAATATATTCGTATAAAATTAACTGTAAAGATGTATTGATTGTTTAAATGATCAAAATAGATATTCAGTATTAAAAAATAAAAAAGTCAATTGTTAGTGTATGTTTGAGATATCATATGTTTTCAAAAGAAGATGAAGTTGAAGGAGGTAAAACTGTAAAAAGGGGTTAAATGAGTTTTTGATTTCATTAATTTTTGGATTTTTTTTTGATAAAAAAAAGTTGAAAATTGAGTTTGAAAAAGTATTTTAGATTGTAGATTGTTTGATAAAATATTTTTGAAACGCATTTTGAAAGTTGTAAATAACCTAAAATTAACCTTGAATAATAAAATACATCCAACATATTAAAGTCAACTTACAATACTAAAGGTCAACTTGTAATATGAGACCGACCTTCTATGATATTCACATAGAATTTCACTAGTCGACCTACAAGACTACTCACAGACACCCTCAAAAGCCGACCTACATCTATCAACATTGACCTGTAATATGAGGTCGACCTTCTACACTACTCACAAACAACCCTCAAAGGTCGACCTCTATTCAAATTAAGGAGGAAGTCGACCTACTATTCGCGGCTAACCAAATCATCATACAATCAACATTTACTAATCAATTATAGTTTTCGATAATAGATGATAAACATGTGAAAATTTTGAACAAATTGAGGGGTAATTTTGGGAGACATTTTTGTCTCTCTCTTCCTTTTGCACCAAATGGAAGCAAATAGTTCCTTCACAGAAGGAGGTGCAGACTCAAAACCTTGTTTTGGCAAAAACTTTGCGAACAATTTCTTTGTTCAAGGAGTGTTATCTTCATGGCATAGTCAAAAGGAGGCAAAAGGAGCCTTTTTTATGTTCCCGAACAAGCCCTTATTGTTTAACCCATATTATTTATGACCAAAATGTACTAATTATATATTGAAAAGCATATATTAGTATACATGATTATGTTACTGTTTAGCACTTATTAGCAGTTGAACAAAATTAGCGAATGTGAGTAGCCACCCTATTCCTAGTCCTAGAAATAGCAACAGCGCAGTCTTTTGGTTCTCCTCCAATTCCATGACGACAACGCATACATTTTGTGTCACCTACCCATATCTATACGGCCTATATTTTTGTACTATTTTTAATATTTATGAGTAGATAGTTACTGGATTTGGTGCATTTCACTGCCACACCCACACCCATCTTACTATTTATGATTTAACACCTCACTTTACTATCAATCACTATTCATTTTAGGTATTCACTACTTTGCTAAAACAATCTCAGAACTTCCCGGAGACTTTAATAACTATCTAATCATGCTTAAATATATATATTCCATTTTTTGATGCATGAACCACACAGATGCTGGATTAGTTGGAATCTTTAGAATCATGGTGGCCATGGTATGCATATATTTCCCTAAATACACTCTTAAATCAATTGTATGCAATTTACGTGCATATAACACATGAGGTCCTTATTTGATTGAAATCATAAGAATGTACAATTAAAGTAATCGACGTTTAAAGAACTAGCTTTTAATTTGTTGACATTACCTTGCAACTCTCACACAAGATTGAAAGTGATAGGGTAGTTACTTGCTTATCCTTATAGTTGTGCGTATTATAAATTTTTGAGTCGGTTAAAAGAAGGAAATATCATATCTTTTGTTCCTCGCGTATATTTTGATATCTTTCTAGTCACCTTTACCAACATTGTACCTCTAATCTACACACAATTTGGAGGTGGAAGGAACCCAACAGAATACATAGTTTAGAGGGTGGTTGGTTGAAAACAGCGAAGCTGCAGGCAGAGAGAAGAGAAGTATTATGGATGACGTAAAAGAGGACCCACCATTTGATTTGTTAGCCGATGTAGTAACATGGCTTGTTTTCTAGGTTACAATAAACAATTCACTCTCTACGGTCTCTTTCTTTATATACCAACATTCACAACACACCCATGTTGCTCCCAATAAAGCAACTAAGTGTAATTGTCCTCTACTTTCTAGTTTCTACTACTGTACGTAGTAAACTTTTCAAACGGGTAAAGTTACTTTACCGGTCGTGTCACATTTGACTACAAAAGTTGTACGAGTGGAAAGAGCATTTGTTTTTTATTACCGCTCAACACATTGTTATAAAGATGAATCTTTAACTCTATCTTACCGCTCAACACATTGTGACGAAGATTAGTTTACGTGTATTAAAACTAAAATAGCCCGTACCAAAAAAAACAAATTTTTTTCACTCCAAGTAACGATTTCATCACGCAAAAACCTTAAAGTACTGCCTCTTGGTACTCACTGTGTATTTATATATTGTCATGTCCGTGTGTGTATGTATGGCTCACATGAATTAGTTCCCACAGTTTCAACATCAATCCCATAATCATCACTCTTCACTCCTCTCCAATCTCTATGCAACAACACCTATAAAAAACCACTACACTACAACCTTCACACCCAAAACCAGAACCAAGAAATGTCTGTAAACCATGGAGTCTCCGACGACCGAACCTACAATGGGGAGGTGGTGGTGATGGACAAAGAGCCAATGTTCGAGAAGCCGCTGACTCCGAGCGACGTCGGGAAGCTCAACCGCCTCGTCATACCCAAACAGCACGCCGAGAACTACTTCCCAATCGCCGGCGGCGCCGCCGACAAGGGGCTCCTCCTGGCCTTCGAGGACGAGTCCGGCAAGTGCTGGAGGTTCCGCTACTCCTACTGGAACAGCAGCCAGAGCTACGTGTTGACCAAAGGCTGGAGCAGGTACGTCAAGGAGAAGCGACTCGACGCCGGCGACGTCGTTCTGTTCGAGAGGCACCGCGCCGCCGACTACGGAGATCGCTTCTTCATCGGGTGGAGACGCCGCAACGCGGCTGTGCCGCCGCAGCCAAGTGGCGGTGCCAGGGTGTTTTATTCTGCGCATCCTTATCCTTATCCTACGCATCATCATGGGGCAGTGCCATACCAACAACCTGAGTACTGTGTAAACGCAGGTATGCATTAATTAATGTGTTCACATTATATAAAATGTGTTGTCTCTTTAGATAAACATGATACACGCCAACACCAACATCTCCCAATTAATTTGGAGCAATGTGGTTGGTCATCCCTTTCTAGAGCTTTTTTATACGTATTAAGAAGTTGTGTAAAACGACTTATTTAATCTTATTCCGTTGTTATTTATTGTACCAGTTATAAGTGGGTCTATTGCTCCGACAACCACGACACCGGCGGGGAACCTGAAGAGGCTGAGGCTGTTTGGGGTGAATATGGAGTGCCAGACCGACTCGTCGGAACCAACCACGCCTGACGGGTCATCTGTGTCGAGCCAGGGTGCAGCCCAGTGTCACTGCCTCCACCAGCACCGGGACCACTATTTCTTATCTCACACGTAAAAGTTAGCTACAGATTAGTTCCCTTTTTCTAATGAAAATGTACTAAAGTATGATGACCTCTGATTTTGACACACTAAAATTTAATCAGACTGGTTATTGGTGGTTAATTAATCTTTGTTTTCCATTTCTAACCATTAGTTATGTTAGTTTTAACTTTTCCAATAGGTCAAACTCAAGTGGCAACTCTGGACCCTTGTTCAGAAAGAATATGAATCTTTCATTGGTAGCTTAAGTTTTGGTTGCATTTCAATCTGTCTTCAAGTATTCTGGAAAAATTCGATAGGTACATTGAACATAATACACTCACTTGCTAAAATGAAAATGTTCTCACCAACGAACAAATGACATTGATACATTGTGCAGGTGTAATGCATATGTGATCTTAACATTTGTTTTACTTGTTGGTTCTTTAATTTATTATATGAGATACGGTTGCATATCTAAATTTTTTCAATTCTCATTCGTTTTTTTTTTTTCTGTCATTTCGGATTCACTGGTAGTCCGATTCGACTCCCTTTTGAACGGTTATGCACTTTTTAATTAATTGTTCAATATGAGTGACATATATATTGAATATTTTTAGAGGAGTTAAATTTTAGAGCATTTTGACTGATTCAGACCGTTCCGTGCTGAACCCCTCTTCACGCGCGCGCACTTCGGTCTCAGGCAAGTCGTAACTTGATTGACTTTGATATGAATTTCTACTCCACCTGAAGTCAATTTTACGACTCATGTTGACTTTTGGCTCAACTAAGCGAGTCATGTGCCGCTCTGTTATTAGTCAATTTGTTTCTGATTTTTTTGTGACAAATCAATTGTATATTTTGAGTTATGGTGTTGCATGCATGTTGTAATTACAGAGATAAGATAATGATGATATGGAAGGCAGGTGAATCAACAAAAGGTGATGAGGAAAATGCTCTACTACCTGTGCAAATAATGGAAATGCAGTGCCAAGTGATGATCAAAATTCATAAGATTGTGACAACAAGATAGCTACTGACCTCTGCTCAGTTTGCAGGACATGGCCTCCTATGTTTTAGTGGCTCTGCAAGTGGAAAGAGAGGGGCCCCACTCCCAAGTGATATGTATTGTTATAATTCAACCCATGCACGCCTCAGTACAGTAGCAGTAATACAGAAAGATCATGAGACCATTTCTCTTCATTTGGGTCAACATCACCTTCATCTCCATCTCCATTTGTAGTCCCTAAAATCATAAATGAGCCCTCTTTTATGACTTCAATCTCCTGAGGAAAACAGTAAACAAGGATGGGGAGATCAATATTGACAGCTTTCAGCAACT
The DNA here is from genome assembly GCA_036897625.1 of Pelargonium cotyledonis. Taxonomy (NCBI): domain Eukaryota; kingdom Viridiplantae; phylum Streptophyta; class Magnoliopsida; order Geraniales; family Geraniaceae; genus Pelargonium; species Pelargonium cotyledonis. The sequence continues at coordinate 5,150 of JAYMTA010006916.1, forward strand.
ATAGAATCATAGATGTACTTGGTAGCTTAAATTTTCATAAGAAAAGAAAATATACTGAAAACAAACTAAAGAATAGACTTTTTAAGAAGGGAAACAAGTGCCTGCCTCTTCTTCTGAAACAAGGCACACAAATCTATCTAGACTTAAGAAATATGCATGCATGATCATCAATACATACTCTTGATCATTCCTAATGAAAAAAACATCACATATACTTAGAAGACATGAAGAAAGTTATATGTGCTTAAAAAGATCAGAAACAAAACCCAGTCATGAGGTAGCGGTTTGTTTGTGGCAACACCACCAAGGATGTGACTTGACAGAGAAGCCCACAGAACAATAGCTCTTCCCCAAAATAGTAAAAAGGCTTTGTGGCAACTTAAAAAATAATTAACCTCATGATCATGTATTAAAGCTTCGTTAGGAAGTGATCTCTTGCACTTCAAAGATAGGTCATTCATGGGAAAAAGCAGTGGCCAACTTCCTGTGGTGGGCATCAACTGATAAAAAAACTCCCGGTAATCTCTATGTTGTGGAGTCATGTTCACTTCCACATCTCTGTAGTCATTACAGAGTATCCTCAGAATCTTAGTCCTAAATCTTACAAAAGTAATAATTCCTAATTTGTCCACCACATATATCTTCGCATAAACAAAAACTCATATCTGGTTTGAGCTTAGATGGATAGTTCTACAAAAAAGTTCAGTCCAGCAGATTCCCAAGATCTTGTGGAGGCCAAACTAATGCCCCACAAGGAAAATAAGGCAACTTATGTTGAAGAATCTTTATTGGATTGAAGAAGTCTTGTTCTCATTCCAACTAAATCAATCATGTGGTTCTAATTCAAATGGGTGCACAACCGCTTCAGGCACTCACTGCAACAGACTTCCTCAATGAATTAGTGTCATTTTACTGGCAAAGCTACACTACGTCAAGCCACAACCAAGTATTGGGCCTTCCTGAGAAGGTTCTTGAAATATTTGAAATTGAAAAGATCTTTCATACATTAACAAAGGTCTCAATCAGGGTAAAAATGCTAGGTAACAAAAAGAAGAAGAGAATCTAGTGTGGGAAAGCATAATGGAAAATTCATACTTACAGTAAGTAAAGCTTGTGATTGTTTACCTTCAAATAAGAGCTGGGGAACTTCCACAACCACAAAGAGCAGTTGCCAAACGACTCTTTAGTTGGACAGATAATCCATAGTGAGAAAAGAGTATGGAATCAAAGCCCACATCAAATGCACTGCCTCCTATTTACACCCGCTGTTTGTGGTCCTCGGATTAGAAAACTAAATGGTTTTGCACAAAGGCAGCAATTGAAATAAAGCATGCTGCACTTAGTTCATTAGCGAAGCAAAGCAGTACAAGCTAGAAGATACATTTACCATTGGAAATAATTTCAAGGTACAAATCATGTGCAGAACAACTCACCAGTTGGAATAGATTTTGGTATCTAAAAGAGAGATTATAAGCACACAAGATCGTCACATACAATCCGAAAGCTCATATTAAGGCATATAGCTCATAAAAACAGTAGAACAGGGCAAACTTTGCCACTGGTTTCTAACAAAGCCACAAAACAGCTCAGCTTTAATCAATAACAAGTTCAATGTTGTCCTGTATACTCAGTTCTCAACTAATGCATAAAAGCTATAACAGAGATCAAGTTGATTCTTTGGGTGCATGACCATCCTTTTTAGCTTTGGACTCTTCTGCCTGTTCCAAGACTTCTCTGAGGCCTTCTTGATACCCTTGAATAAAGGCAACCATAGCATCTTTATAATTGGAAGCTTTGGCCATGTACACTCGCTGCAAAGCAGGCCTTAATGTTTCCATTCCTCCACTGGCAGCGACCGCTAACAATTTTATTCACAGCAAAAGATATTGAACATTTAGCAAGATCACAGCATAACAATTTCAAAAATGACAAAAAAAGGATGATAGCAAATGGTTATCGCTTTTCAACAATCAGAAAATATGCTCCATGATCACCAAAACTAAGAAAGCAAACATTTCTGTTTTTTATTTTATTTTATATCATATATAGTTTGTTTTGATAAACTATGTAACAAACAATAAACTAAAAGTAGGATATTAAAATAAAGTAGCAGGCCCTGCCCAGTAAGAGCAATTCGAATAAAAATTGTTTATAGTAGTTTGGATGAGATATCTAATATATTACTGAGTTTTAGGAGCATGAAAATCATATTTAGTGTTGTTACACTATTACTATACTCCCTTCATCCCTAAAATAAGCGTCTTGGTTTCTTTCCTCTTAAACGGGACACTTATTTTGGGACAACAATACAACAGAAACAGACAATGTCAAAGCTAGGGGTGGGCTGAAGTAGGTAAGGGACCACTCCATCCCCCACATAGTTGAATCATGAGTTCACATCACCACTCTTTCACACTTATATTACTTTATAACTCCGCCACTGCAAACAGGCACTAACTTCGGGATAACGGGAGTGTATAATCTATTGAGACATAAGTTTCTAGAGGTTGTACGACCAAATTTTGTGTAATTAAGTAACCTACTAACCTAAAAACTCTAGAAATGGACTCCATAATGCAAAGAAGATACAAACAATGAATTAAAAGATTTGAAGCATAATCTAAAACAGAGAAAGCAACTCAAGTTAATGTACTAAATCTGTACATAAATCAGAGAAATTCTATAACAACAATTCAGAAAACAAAGTAAATAAATCTTCAAATCCCCAAATCTCCCATTATCCAGACCAATTCTCAAACACAATAGCAAGCAAGACATTTCCAATCAAAATTAGATAAAATTCAAAAACCTAGAATCGATTTCTTACCGAGATCCTCCCACGTTGTAGATTCGCCCTCTTTAATTATTTTCTCTTCAAAAAGTTTCTCCTCCTTAGGACGGTTCTTATAGTAGTCAGGAAAAAGGTCGGGGAGGACGTCCCGGTAAAAGCTGGCGAAGTAGAGCCTTGTGCCTTTCACGACCTTCCTACAGATATAAGGTATCAAAGGGGGGCGGACGAAGCCGGGAGGATCGGGCAACGATGAAGGGATTAGAATTTCTTTGAAATCGTAACGAACATAGTCGCGCGTTTTCCACCAGGCAACCTTCAGCTTGTGATACGTCATCTTCATTCCCATTTTTATCCAAATTTCCGATGGAGATGTAGAGCTATGGCCACTAGCAACACGCGGCGGCGGCGGGAGCGGCAGCAGCGGTGAGGCCTATCTTCTCTTTCCTGTTTTCACAACCCTTCGCTATTACATAAATATATATTTTTTTAGAATAAAACAACTAATAGATTGGACAACAAAATTATGATAGATAAGAAATATATAAGAGATCTATTTATTTTAAGTTTCACAAATTTTTAATTCTTATATTTGTTTGAAGGCTAAATCGACTTCAGACTCCCTATACTTTTAAAAACTATAGATATTGCCATCACCATATTTATTTAAATAAGTCTGACTCATCTATTTTTCAATCTTTTTTATTTGGTCCAATTGGTCACTTAGTCCACCTCAGTAAATACGCCACATAACCAAATTTTAAAAAAATTAAAAATATAAGAGCTAGCACTAATGAAAAAATACATGAGGCATAATTTTAATTATGAGTTGTCACATACTCAATTATTTAATTCGCTCATAATAGTGTGACCGACTATGTAATTGAGAATTTAGACGGAATTCATTAATTTTTAAAATCCGATATTTCTTCTATTGTTTGAATGATATGAACTAGGTCCAACCATATTTTGCCAATAACCCAAATCTATCTCTTATTCTTCTTCTTCTTCTTCTTCTTCAATAACCCAAATCTATCTCTTCTTCTTCTTCTTCTTCAACTAGGTCCTAGGTCCAACCATATTTCTTCTTCAACTAGGTCCTAGGTCCAACCATATTTTGCCAATAACCCAAAATCTATCTCTTCTTCTTCTTCTTCTTCTTGAATCGAGTGGGCTAACCCACATGAATCTCCACATTTTACATGTAACCCACATGAATCTCCACATTTTACATGCAAAAATCGAAAATGTAACATGAATCTCCACATTTTACATGCAAAAATTGAAAATGTAACTTAGAATCCAAATGTACTTTGGGTCGGATTATTTGGTCGGACCATTTTTTAAAATGAGAACCGCAAAATCGACCTAAAAATCGAATTGTATACTCAATGTCACCATAAATCTCTATTTTCTAAATAGAAAAATCAAAGACTCTAAATTCAATTTAGTAATTTTAAAGAGACCACAGAGAAAACTCCAGAAGCAAATTTTTTCTTGTAATTGAAACAATCCTCCAAATCAAACACCACCAAACAAACCAAAAGTATTGTCAATGTCATCACACCAACAACTCTTAACGAACTATTAAATTTGGGTAAATTAGTCTCAAAACCACTGTACTTTTAAACTATAGAGTTGACCCTCTTGTAATTTTTTCCTTACTTATAATCCCGTATTTTTTTTTTTAATTTGGTTCAAGGTTGACGAGGGCGCGTAGCTGACGTGGAAGGGTGGTGTAACATATTTGTTGACGTAGAGGTAGGTAATTTGTTGTAGCATGTTAATTGGACCAAATTAAAAAAATTGAAAAGTATAAGCATCAAACTTGTTTAAATAAGTACGCGATGGTCATCTGTATAGTTTCGAAAAATAAAGGAGGTCTGAGTCCAATTCATCCTTATTTTAATTTTTCACGCCAGGACCTAACTAAGTTTTCGTATATTTTGATAATAATAGAAGCAAAAATATGCTTATAAAAAAATTAATATGGAGTAGTTTTTTTTTAACCATAATATTAAACTAATAAGGTGATGACACCTCATTTAAAATCATGGATCCGGACGGGTCGCTCC
>JAYMTA010006917.1:0-10012 GCA_036897625.1 Pelargonium cotyledonis
TAAGGTATCCTTTAAAAATGAAAAGGACATCACGAGCAAGTGTAATTATCCGATTGAGAAAGGTTTGATTTGATCTAATCGTTCTCTGAACTTTTCATTTATTCCAGTATTTGAATAGGACAGAGTATGATTTAACAAGTCTGGAAATAATTCAAATGGATCATATGCATATACATATATGTTGATGCTCCATCTAATTATTTCTGAAAGCTATAAAAGCAAGCACTTTTCTTCTACTAGCTAGCTCAAGTCTTCATCAATGGTTTCATCTTTAATTTCTTGAAATTGATAATTCAGCTCCTTCAATCAACATTGGCAGCCACAAATGAATGAATGGTAGCAGACAATTTTAGCCATACCAATAATTGTTTCATTTACATAATGTGGAAATTGTATGTAGTAGATAGATTCATTCTTTCAATTTATTTCAGATATAATTGTTATTTGTTACATTCATCACAAGCTGTATCAAAAGTTAAGTAGATTCATTTGAGTTTCTATATAACATAATACAACAACGAACCGTCGTCTGTCAATTTTGAGCAATTGTGCGAATATGCAGTCTCATCTTCAATACAATCTTTCAAGCGCAACTTGTGAATATATATAGATGGTTAGACCAACTCATATAAATATCGTGTTTTATTTTATTCTTTGTTTTTTTAGAATAATATTTTATTCCTTGTTGATTGATTGTTAATTATTTAATTACTCTTCATGTTTGTGTTATCAATAAAATATTTAAACTGTTTGATGTTTCCAAGTATTACAAAATGCCTAAACACGCTAGTCGATATGTTGTTTCATTCTAGTTGCGGTGTATGGAGTTCACGGTGTCAAATCTAGCAAGTTAACGTCGCCAAAATGATTGAGTCTTGGACCACAAGCAAGCTTCGAGTATCCAAGTCCAGATCTGAAGATGGGAGGTGAGTTTCTGTTCCTGCAAAATGAACACACCAAAGAAAGATGAGACCCGGGGTGATTCTGGGACACCGCCCCGGGCGTGAGAGTAAGATCTCTTGCCGAAATTCACCGAGAAAAGCTTAAGAGCTTGGACAAAGGTCTCAAAAGGATTAACTCAACTTGAGAGCCTAGAGGAAAATCAGAATTGAGATTCAGAGGCATGCACCAGATTTGGATTCAAGATCCCTCTTTCTTACCTAAGAGAGGGTATTTATAGACCTTACCATAGGGCATGTGGCGTTGTCTGGCAAGGAGGTACTTTTTGGACCACATGTAGGGTCCACATCACGAGGTTACTCTTGGGTCCCCGGTCCTGGGATCCCAAGTGCTTGATCATTCTGGCCCCGGATGCCTTTTACCAAGTTCATGGTGATCGTGGGGAGCTCCCAATCAATGTGCATGCTTGCTTGGTCCCCCGAATCTAGCCTGAGGAGAGGATATCTGCGGGTGGGGCCTTAGGCAGCTTGAGCCATCCGGTCCCGGGGCATTGGGAGTACGTATAAGGGACTTTAGAGCTGTCTTTCTCATCCGAGGGAGGCACTAATTAGCTTGGGACCTTTGGGACCGACTTTCGGCCCTTGCCCGCAAGTCTGACCTTTGGACCCTTGGGGAAGCGTTGTTGCTAGACCCAAGCTCTTGGGCCCCTCGAGCGGAGTTACTCAGTCCATTAGTGACGTGGCGCCCAATTGCCACGTGGCTGCCCTTGATTGACCTTTCGGTCTTGTGTTTTTTTTGGTAGCATCACCGTTGTTTTTTAGATTAGAGTTTACTCAAATAAAGTGCAATGGCATAAGATGGAAATATCAAAATTGCCAAGTTTGACAAAATAACTTCAATTATTAAAATATGCAAACTGAAAATTATCTCTACCATAAAAAGTTGTATTTACTGCCTAGAGAAAGGAAATCGAAAGACATGACTTAAAAAGCTTGGGATATGTTGGACAAATGTTCCTAGGCTTGTCTGGTGGCAATGACAAAAAATGTTACCTTAAACGTTGATGAGTTGACAACTTATAAATTTTTTTTTATTAGTTAAGTTATATTGTATGGGCTAGCTCTCCTAGTTAATCCAAATAACTCACATCATATCATCATCATGACTCGAATTAGAGACTTTAAAGGAAATTCAAGACCTTAAAACGTTTACCTTCAACATAATATTGAGTTAATGAGTTTATTAAGCTACGTAGTTTTAACTAAAACTAATATACCTCTTATATCAGTCAACTAATACTCATTTTACTCGTAATATTTTGTACGAGTGTGTATGAAAAATTGTGTTGTTCAATAGTTTTTACTAGATTAGACTGTTATTAAAAGCAAAGCTGAAAGAAGGTGCAAGTTTTCAAAACATCGACATGAAGCCTATTGTACTAAAACCTAAAACAGTCACATTATTCTCAAAGAGAATCATTAGAAAAAAGAACTACTTATCTCCCCAATTCCTCTCACGCTTACTCTTCACTCCAGTGGTGTCACATCTGACGACACGTCTAAGTTAATTATGCATTAATTAATTGACAATAGTATGTACATAAAAAAAATTAGTTAATATTACTTAAATTTGTTATGACACATATCATAAGCATAAAATAGTAAATATATCACACTAATATATATATAGGGTTTAATGTATATCAGTTAACTGATATACATTTTACCCTATATATAGGGTGAGTTACACAACAGATGGTAACGCTCCAATTTTAACCCTAAATTACATGAACCTGTTTACAAAAAGACTCGAACTTAAACCTTAAAAAAGAATCTTAAACCACTTGACCTATCATGTATTTATATCAAAACTATTAGTATAACGAAAACGAGAAATACATGATTTTCAAGTCAACATAAAAAGTTGTATTAGCATATTAGGAATCCTCGTACAATTACAATTCATGCCTATAAAACACATTATTAGCGTGAGGGGTTAGTCTTAGATTAGATATTGACTTCTTAATTAGTATTACTAGTCCTAGATGTATATGTTGTATGTATACATTTATACATGTGTTAGCACTCGCAACTAATTTACTTTTGCAACTTTTCATGAAGGTTAAACTCTAATTATTTTTCTTGCTATTGTCCTAATAGCCAATCGAAAGTGATAGAGCAAACAAAGAGGGTTGAATTGCCTTTTCTTTTTTCAAATCATTAATTTGCGATTTCCATCATGCTCGATTTGATTTTGTCACGGCCAACTTCTAATTCATTTTTGTTGCAGAAAAATTCATTTTTTTTGCCGGAAATTCGTATCACCATCTCATTTGATTAGTGCATGTAGGTTGGCGTGGTGGATTAACAACCATAGATGCCCTCTGGATTGAAAGGGAATAAGGTGGAATCCAAACATATTTTAAAGAGAGAAAGAAGAATTATGTAGTTAAGAATGCGTCACGTTAGATTACATACAATATACATGTATGTAGGTACATGCAAGGTTCCGGTTAAAAATAGATAGAAAGTAATTGCGGACCTACACATTTATAATTTAGTGTGTTTAGAATTTTTAAAACTATTTCCTTAAAAAGTAAATAACCACGACGCTTGGAACACGTCAATTTTTTTTTTTTTTTTTTGTAAAATTCATATTCATTTTTGTCATCATTAATACGACAGTGTAGGGTTACACATACTCGTCTTTAATTTTGATACAAAAAAGTAAGACTTGACCGGTCAGACCATGCATGGGTCAAAGACATGCCCAGAAAAAATCAAGGATATATTCGTAAAAAATAACGGTTAAAATGGATGTCGAATGAAACCACAAACAAGCTCGAAGTACAGGTAAAAAACACACACAGAAAAAAGACCTCAGCAATGACCAATGCGCTTCATGCGCACTTTACGCGCGTGTGTGACGTGTCCACTTGCAAACAATCACAACGCGCGCGACACATTGTCTTTCACATTAATTATTTTTTTAGAATAAATACATCATAATGAGCTAGTTTTGAATCATTTTTGGGCTTAAAGAGATTCAATTTTATCTCATTTATACACTTTGAACTCTCTAGGTCCTTTTCAATTCACACAACTCTATGTTTCACAATGGTAGAGATTCTCATTCTCACATCCAATGTGAAATTCAGAGGTACCGTTTGGTTTTACTTAACATTGTGCAAGTCCGTAACTCAACTCTAAATTTAAGTGATAAAGTCAAAATCCATTCAAATTTAAAACTCTTGTGACTTCATATGTCTTCTGCTACACGTGTTCCCATGAGGCAAGTGGATAAATTAGTTTAAGTGTACAAAATGTACAACTCAATTGATTTGAAAAATACAATTAAGACCATGTGGTTGAAATGACGAAATTTGTAAATCATTTACATTTATTTGTGAGTTTGTCTTATAAATTAAAATTACATTAATAAAAACCACTAAAAGTGACACAGTTGGTTAATATTACTGTGTGAATAGGAGGAGATTTTAGAATCGATTTTTACTCAACACATTTTTGATGGTGGTGGTGTAAGAGACCACTTTAGTTTAGTGCAGTAAAGTGCTAAAATCTATAAACTAAGACTATTGATTATTTATATATATACAAATTTAGGTTGTCGCTTATTAAAAAAAAATTACATTCGTACAATTTTGTGTGCTTCAAGTGACAAATTTATAAAAGTCATATACAATCACCGTATGTTTAGTAAGATGCCAAAACGATTGTCGGCTCAATCATGATCTAGCTTATGACTTGTGAGTTGTGACTTCATTTTTTGCATCCACTCATTGAAAGCTACTTTGTTTTTTTGGGCCTACAAGGAACAACAGTGACATTTTCTTTTGAATTCGATGTCGACTCCTAAAAACCTGAAAAACTAGCTTCGACAAAGAAAACTCATCACTTGCTACAGCTGTGCTTGCCTCTTCAAATTATTGTACAATTATAATATATTACGTACATGTATATATATATATATTGAAAATAAGTCCATTAAAATATCTGTACACAAATATCATTAGTATTTACTCTACTTCACACAAACGTAGGTGTACAAAGACACGTTTGATCAAACGGTTTCACCGTTTTGAATTTTTTTTGATGTCTCGAATTTGAGTTTTTTACCGACAATGTGAGGTGTGATATTTGGGTTAATAGAGGAGAGCTAACCCGTGTTGTTGTTATTGTTGTTTTTTGTTTTTTGATACAAAAAGGTGCCGAAATCCTTTCTTGCAATGACTTAAGGAACCTTTACAAGACGAATATATACAAGCTTGAACAAATAACCAATAGTGTTCAGGAAAGAGACTTTGCCTCTTAACCCTAGCCTAGAGCTTTTGGCACCTTACCGCACCAAAGTGATCTCTTACACCACCACCACAAAGAATGTACGTTGAGTAGGGATCAATCTTGAGATCTTTTTCCACTCACACAGTTGGATTAACCATATTTTAAAGTAGTTAATTTAAGTATAGTTGAAGTCCGGGAATGGAACCAAAGGCTCAAGCTCTTGGGGGCGAGCTAGAGGCTTGAATTCTTGATCCCGAGTTTTCTGCGTTGGCGTAGGGGTTGCACCCTGTTAAAAGAAACTGAGTGTGGATTAATATATTTTTATTTATAAAGAATTAACACTAAAATTAACTAATAAAAAAAAAAGGGTACCTGGAGGCCTTTTTTTTATAAAATGTCAGTATCAAGACCGCCAAACACAGCCAAATCACTATGAATTTGGTTTTCGATTCGGACCCATTTCATTTTGTTTTTTTCATCAAATTTCTCTTCTAATTTAATTTGTTGTTTGGGTGCACGTGGATCTTCCACATGATGATCTTGCTTCCCACATGAAATCTCAGCCGTCCATTACAACATTCTATCATGCAAAACTCATATATATGTATACACTTGTATATCATCAATTCAAATCAACACTTCTCTTTCTTTTCTTCTTCTCTTTCTCCATAAATATATCTCCAATTTTCTTGCCAAACAAACACTCACAAACAATGGCCTCTTGCTTTGATATTTGCAACAAGGTTAGTGATGATATGCTAAAGAGTTGGCTCCATGTTTTCAATAATCATCCAACTTTTCATTCTTGAATATTTACATACAATCATGCATGCATAGATTTTAGGGTAACTTTGTACATGCCAAAAACACTCAATAGGGCAAATCTCGATGTCTCATTTTCGAGTCTTAGCATTAGAACACTCGTTGACAATGATTTTGATGATTTTCAGGATATTGTAATTAATCATGAAAAGAAGAAGAAGAAGAAGAAGGAGCAAGATGTGTGCACGCTTGATGGATCTGTTGATCGGCATGGTGAGGTGGCAATCCGACAAAAGACTGGAACATGGTTTGCCGGAATTCTGATACTAGGTATGTAATCACTTTACTCAATTTTTTAGACTATTGTTGGCTTTGATATGTTTTCATTTTTGTCTTTGGTTCAACCTTTGGCAATTTCTTTATTAAACTTGACATAACCAACTGCCTAACTTATTCAAACAACAATAATCGGAGCAAATACCTTAAAGTGTTTGTTTCTCTTGAGTTTCAAATTCAAGTCTCGGTAGTTAGGTTTGCTTATAGAAAAAAATTAATGAATCAAACTTTATTTTTATTCTTGCTTCAGAGCTATATTTTATTGGCCTTTTACTCTTCTTTTTTATAAGAAAATGAAAACGATAGCATTAGGGGGGGTACAGTTAAGTGGGTAAGGTATAATAAACTTAATTAGAAACGGCGTTATTGAAACCAAAATCCCGTTTAGCTTCTCGACTAAGGTATAATAAACTTAATTAGAAACGGCGTTATTGAAACCAAAATCCCGTTTAGCCTCTCGACTAAGACCGGCACGAAGTCATCAGATGCTTTAATTTTTCTTTAGAGTCCCAATATGAAAATCGCAATTCTAAAAGTAGAAGAGATCAGTCAACGTACAAACATGAAACTAAAAATAACATGTTAACCGCAATATCCCGAACCAATAATATCTCTAAAATCCCAAAGTTTAGCAAGACCTCACATACCCCAACCAATCAAGGGTCCTTTTATTTATTTTAAATGGAAAGCTCAACATTTCATATTAAAGGTAATGAAAAAGGAACACACTCAAAAGCATTTTACATGGTGTAGCATTATTGTACATGTTTGTTTTATTCATTAATATTTGTCTTCTTTTGGAGATAAAATTAGAGCTCATGTCTCATTCAATAAAAATCCCAATTTCCTCAGACCTCAGAAAATTTTCTCAGCAACCAAACAAACCAGTACTACTATATGCCAAGCAACATGCATGATCTTGACAGAAATATATACATACGTACATATATATATATATATATATTCTTGTGAAGGTTCCATGACTTTTCCACAACTCTTGGATTTCAAATAGGAGTAATTGTCAACTTCTGTGGGACACCTTTAAATTTCACATATTCCTTTATTTTTTATATACAATATAGCTAGCACTTATAATTTTTTTTGTTACAAATATTTTTTAAAAAAAAACAGTGAATCAAGGATTGGCTACACTGGCTTTCTTTGGAGTAGGAGTGAACATGGTGCTGTTTCTGAACAGAGTATTGGGTCAAGATAATGCTGAGGCTGCTAACAATGTGAGCAAGTGGACTGGAACTGTCTACATTTTCTCTCTGGTTGGTGCTTTCCTCAGTGACTCCTACTGGGGAAGGTACAAAACTTGTGCCATTTTCCAAGCCATCTTTGTTCTCGTAAGTGCTTATCTAATCAGTTCAGCTACACAAGAGAAGTAGCTCGCACGACATCCTGCATGGAGAGTACGTGTGTCTTAATTAACGCTATAATTTGTCTTTCTTCAACAGGGCTTGATATCATTATCGCTTTCTACGCACATCTTCTTGCTGAGGCCTTCAGGGTGCGGCGACAGGGAAGTGGAATGTGGTTCACATTCGTCGATGGTGTACGCTTTGTTCTACGTCTCCATTTACCTTATAGCCCTTGGAAATGGAGGGTACCAACCCACCATAGCCACATTTGGGGCAGACCAGTTTGATGGGGAGGACCCTAAAGAAGGGCACTCCAAGGTGTCCTTCTTTAGCTACTTCTACTTGGCTCTCAACCTTGGCTCTCTCTTTTCCAACACAATATTGGGGTATTTTGAGGACAAAGGCCTGTGGGCGCTCGGGTTCTGGGCGTCCACAGGGTCCGCTGTCATGGCGCTCGTCCTGTTCCTCATCGGGACGCCAAGGTACAGGCACTTCAAGCCCACTGGCAACCCCCTTTCAAGATTCTGCAAAGTGGTAGTTGCTGCATCAAGAAAATGGAGGGTCCAATTAGTCCCCGAATCGAATCTATTCGAAGTTGAAGCATGCTCTTGGGGAAGACAGATACTCCACACCGAAGGATTCGGGTTTTTGGATAGAGCTGCGACTGTCACGAACAAGGACTTAATGTCACCAGAAAATGCTGATCACAATCCATGGAGGTTGTGCACTGTGACACAAGTAGAAGAAGTGAAATGCATACTGAGACTCCTCCCAGTTTGGCTATGCACAATCCTCTACTCGGTCGTTTTCACACAAATGGCGTCCCTGTTCGTGGAACAGGGCGCCGCCATGAAAACAACTCTCTCATCATTCCACATTCCTCCGGCGGGGATGTCTAGCTTCGACATCCTCAGCGTGGCGGCGTTTATATTCATCTATCGGAGATTTCTAGACCCTTTGGTCGCCCGAGTGAGCCACGACCCGAAGGGGATCACCGAGCTGCAAAGGATGGGGATCGGCCTAGTGATCGCCATTGTGGCAATGGTGTCCGCGGGAGTTGTGGAGTACTTCAGGCTCCAGTACAAGGACTGCGCTAGCTGCGAGTCCTCGTCTCTTAGTATCTTCTGGCAGGTTCCTCAGTACGTGCTAATAGGGGCGTCCGAGGTTTTCATGTATGTCGGGCAGCTGGAGTTCTTCAACGGGCAGGCGCCCGGCGGGCTCAAGAGCTTCGGGAGTGCGTTGTGCATGACATCGATCTCGTTAGGAAACTATGTGAGCAGCTTGCTGGTGACAATTGTGATGAAATTCTCTTCAAAAGATGCCATCCCGGGATGGATCCCGGGGAACCTCAACAAGGGGCATTTGGACCGATTTTACTTCCTGTTGGCGGCTCTCACGACTGCTGATCTCTTGGTTTACGTCTTGTGCGCGAGATGGTACAAGTGCATCAAGTTTCAAGGAAACAGCAATGGCGCCGGGGATCTTAGAGTCTAACGGTCTGTTTCAGAGAACTATAGAAAATTTGTTTAGCAGAAACGAAAACAGAAAACAGAAAATAAAAACTGCTTTTGCAACTGAATGAGCTACCAGTTTGTTCTGGTTTATTGTCTACACTCGCAATAAGTACACTTATAGACAAATGCCCTCCAGGGCTATTTATATAAACTAGCTCTCTCAGTTCAGCACGCCGCCATTGATGAAGCTACTCCTACAATTATTTCTTGCTGGAATGTATGGTATATAAATGAAAATTTGCTTGTGTTGAAGATTTGTATAGGTGTTGAATTGAGAAAAGTCTAGTACTAACAATTCAGGCCTGATCCAATTTTTTCAGAATTATTAAATCAAACTGATTATGGGTCGGTCTGACTCGACATGCAACCCACAAAAATCCACACGTGGCACGCTGCAGAATGGGTCATGATGATTACTCATTCTCCACACAAACCCGGAACATACTCAACCCGAATCCAAACTGCAAGTCAAATTGTTTAGGTACTAGAGAGACTTAGGAAGTACAAAAATACGTTAAAAGAAAATTTTTCAAGATAGAGTTAGTATTATATTTTGATGAATTTTATCTCTATTTATCACATGCTATCATACTATTACTAACAAATTATTAAATAAAAAAAGAATAACTCATTGAGCTATTTATTGGAACTCTTAATTTGTAAGGGTATGTACCTCTTAAACTAAAAGGTTTCTCATAATGTAGGACTATTTATTGTATTAAGAGTAAGTATTTGACGCACCGTCGGTGTAAATCACTTTTACACCATTAGTATATTACAAGGGGCTTTTTGATAAATAAATTTTACAAATTCTTTTAGTAGTAAATATTAATTA
>JAYMTA010006918.1:0-10011 GCA_036897625.1 Pelargonium cotyledonis
GCATAATAAGCACATATCCTGGCAAAAGAGGCTATACCTGCACAAGTACCACACTCTCAGCATCCAAGTCGCAAGTATTGGAGTATGCCGCATGGCTAAGACCACCCTTTTGGCGCCTGGGGGAGACCGTTCTCGCGGGACGCGACATTCTCCCCCACTCAAACCGCAAACGCCCTCGTCGCGGACAAAATCGTGCTGAAGTCGCTTCCTTGCGCCCTGCGCAACATGCTTTCAACGATGTTATTGTACCCTAGCCAAAACCCTCTCCCTTGGGGTGCAACTTTTGTGCTAGGCCGTTATCCGTCCACCTTTAAACTTCGTAAAAGGCACACATAAATCAAAGGTACGACGCTCGCCCAACGCAGCAAGTCCTTAAAACACTAGACACCGGTTTTCATGTACTCCACCATCCTTTGCCGCATCCACGCTTGAGCCTCTGATTCTTACCATAGATCGTTCAGAAGACGTACGCCACTCGAACCATCTGCATCTACCATATGCGGAGGATGGTTCGATACGTATCCTGAACCCCGCTCTGATACCACTTGTCACCGACCGAGAGAAACGGACCTGCAAGACGCCTCTAATCCCCCGTTTCCGGAAAGAAGGGACCAGCCTTGTCCATGGGCGTCAAGCATAATAAGCACATATTCTAGCAAAAGAGGCTATACCTGCACAAGTATCACACTGATTAGCATCAGTCTCACAAGTATTGGAGTATGCCGCATGGCTAAGACCATCTTTTTGGCGCCTGGAGAAGACCGTTCTCGCGAGACGCGACATATAACTAGCTTGACTATTATTAAACCCCTTGCATTTGATAAGAGAAAATACACGCGTTTTATGCCAATGATTTGCTTCACTAACTATTTAATAAATCAACAAATATTATCATCATTTGAAATAAGTGTTTTTTTACACAAAAAAATCTAATATTTTATTAGTTCAAATTAGACGATAACAAAAATAAGTTTGACAAAAATACTGAAAACTTAACTAACTTGTGGTCCACTCGATTCGCAGACCAATTCGAAAATAGCAAACTAACATTAGCCAAAATGGATAAAATATCAAGAATAATAAAACTAAATGCATTAGATTTCTCCCCATTAATCTGAGTAATCAAGTAAGAGACATTGAAATTATCCCCTCCTGCCTGAGAAGCACGAACAACTGACAATGATTGCACTTGAAGTTTAAGAAGACCACGTAGAGTGTTTTGCCAACCGTCTCTCGTCACAATCGTGTATGCTATCTGATCTGACAACAAACTTAAAAGTTGATTCGATGACTCTACAGTAACTAGTAAGTAGCAAATGAAATACGTACCCAAAAAAAAAAAAGTAAGTAGCAAATGAAATACAAATAGGAAAATGTGATTTAGCTTTTGTTTCCATGAATTTGGGCCGATAACGAGGCAATACTACTATTTGGGCCAACAAGTATTGGGCTTCAATATAATTATTATATCTGTAGTCCAAAACTGGAATTATTTAGGAGATACCCTTGTCCAGTCAAGGCCCATGAGCTGGATAGAATAAAATTACCCTAGAATACGCTGTCGTTTTATCTGGCTAAAAATGTACTGAAGAAGTGTGAGTCATGAGAACACTCATGGCTGTTGGTTCTCAGTTGTGTTGAACAGGCCGAAGCAAGAGAGGCCTTTGCCATGGCTTCTACGCCATCTCCGTCCGGTTCCTCTCTCACCCCGCCGGAAATTCCGTTCGAGCTCCACGTCGCCAACCGAGAAAAGCTCCTCAAATCCATTCGCCTACACCTCTCCGATTCGTCTCGCCCTCTTCAAGGCTTCGTCTTGCTGCAGGTGCTTCTCTCGCACCGATCTCATTTCATGCCTTGTTCATGTTCTGTCTCTGTTTTTTTTTTTGTTGAGATGATCGATTTTCAGGGTGGCGAGGAGCAAAACCGCTACTGTACTGATCATACCGAACTATTTAGGTACTTGATCAACTTGATGACCTATTTGTAATATTTTTTTTGTTCGTAAATGGATTTATTTGGGAGGAATTGTAGGGTGGATTGATAATCAGTGAGGAAAGATTCATTTTCAAATTGATTGTTAAAATTGAATTGCAGACAGGAGAGCTATTTTGCTTACTTATTTGGAGTCAGAGAGCCTGGATTCTATGGAGCTATTGTAAGTTCATTATATATTGTATCATGTGCTTGTATGTGATTGCTCTTTTTAATTAAAGAGAGAAAAGAATCTCAGTCAAGTTTTTAAGGACTGAGACTCAGCAAAGTCAACAAGGAGATGTCACCTTATGAATTATCACTTATACCCACTCCAATGGAATATTTTTGTAGAGTACTTATTTATTGGGTTTTGAATGAATTGTTGCTGTTTCAAATTTTTTTCATAATGTTATATGGTAGTTATTTTACTTTGGTCGTTTTTCTATTTAAATGAAAAGTGAAATATGATTTAGTAAAAGTGCATTAAGTATATGTGCCTTTCAAGAGTTGGCATTGCGGATTAAAACCAGATATTTTGCATAATGAACACGGTAGAACCAACAATCATTTGATTTGTTTCTATAAACATTTTTTTGGCATTTGTTATTGATCAAAAGAATTTACTTGTAAAAGTTGCGGAAAACACAATTTTGTTTGTACTGCTACAATTGGTGCTCCTAAACCTACATGGTTCTTGATTTACGAGTTAGTATGGACTCATGAACCTTGCAAAAATAAAATAAAATGTTATCTCTTGCTGGTAATCATACCACATCTTATTTGATTTTGCTGCTGTTGACTAATTTTCTTTTGGGCGTCTATGCACTACATCAATTGAATCCTTTTTACTTACCATTTTTATATTCAATGATGTTTCTTAAGTTGCATGTGCAAACTGAATATATAGATTTTTTTTTTTTTTTGAATTCATATTTGTTATCTTTCTTTTTTCCTGAAGGATATTGCAACTGGAAATTCTATCTTGTTTGCTCCTAGATTACCTGCCGAATATGCTGTCTGGCTGGGAGAAATAAAGTCATTATCTTACTTCAAGGTAATTAGCTGATTGTTCTTTTGATACATCAAATTTAATATATTTATGAGCTCATGTTTAGATCCTTTCTATTGCAGAAAAGATACATGGTTGGTATGATCTATTATACTGACGAGATTGCTCAAGTTTTATGTGACCAATATGGTGGATCTGGAAAACCTTTATTGTTTCTCCTGCATGGGCTTAACACCGACAGTGATAACTTCTCAAAACCAGCAGAGTTCCAGGTTAATAAATTCCTTTATGATTATGTACTCAAATAACTTGTTTATGTCTTGAGACAATAGATTTACTGACTCAAATAAATATTGTAGGTTTATTTTATATTTCCCAATTGTTTTTTTATATGGATATATAGCTTTACTGCATTAGCAGAAGCAGATCTCAACTTGAAATAGTAGATTAAACTTTGATATCCATTTTTATATTAGGGCAAGGAAAAATTTGAGACAGATTTGACTACCTTGCATCCTATATTGACCGAATGCCGTGTATTGAAGTCTGACCTGGAGCTTGCTCTTATCCAGTTTGCCAATGATATAAGCTCTGAAGCTCATATTGAGGTAACTATTTGTTGAACTGTTTTTATATCTGAACACATCAAGGATGTACCCAAATTATACTTGAGATAAGGGTAGAGTGTGTTTTAAGAGGGTTCCCATTTCCAAGCACTGGGAACCCTTATACGGAAGTTGTAGAAGTAAACACATGTTAATTGAAAATTAATGCGTCTGTGCTGGAATTCACATCCGACCTGAGAATGAGGTCTCTATTAAGATTTTAGTTTGCTGCAATTATGTAAAGAATGTATATAGTGAGTGAAAGTGAATCGAACCTTGCACCAATGGTATTTGTAGTGGTAGAGCCTGAATCTGATTGGTTATGATGATGTGACAACCTTCTTAGTTTCTTCTAGTTAGTTGATGTAAAATTTAGGGTTGTTGGAATAGGAAAGTCCCACTTACAACGAATTTGGATATAAGGAGAAATACAGGTCCTGTGCTGTACAGCAGTGGGAGCCCTATCATGGGCGTGGCGGACGTATAGTGTGTTTTTCCTATTCCGTCCATTCTTGATGAGCCTCACTTCATATATGTTGATGTGGTGGTTATTTGTGGGTCCAAAATATTGTTTATCATCACTTACGAACCAAATTTATATGATTTAATCACGTTATGGATGTACTTGGTAATCGTTATCAATTTGTATCGTCTCCCTGATAAGATTAAAAAAAGAAAAGAAAATAGTTTGGACAGTTGTCAATTTTGGCATTGGAAAACATATTTCTTGATGATGATGATGCACTTATTTTTTTGTGTTTTTGCTAGGTTATGAGAAAAACTAGAGTGAAAATGAAAGAGTATCAGTTGGAAAGCATGTTTCTTCACCACACCTACATGTATGGTGGCTGTAGGCATTGTTCATACACATGTATATGTGCTACTGGTGGAAATGGGTAAGATTCATCTTACTTTTCACATTAAGATATTTGTGATACTGTAATATATGCTCATGAAATCATGACATCCTATTTGTGATAATCTGAATTTTGAAGGAAAGAGCTCTTCAATGTTTGCATATATATTATTTTAAGAATTTTTTTTTTCTTTTTTTTCTTTTTTTTTTAATCATTTTGGCATGTTAAATTGTTATATGATCCCCTATTATTTATGTTCTCACACTTAACCTGATAGGTGATGGTTTTTTTTTGTAATTTGCTGTCAGGTTGAATAGAAGTTAAATATCTAGAAAACAATAATGGTTTTAGTAATGGTTCCTATTAGGCGATTGTTTAAAAAAAAAAAAAAAAATGGGCCAACATAAAGCAAGCATATCTAGTAGAGTATATAATTGTCTATATCACATGAGCAATGGGACCATGCTTCACAATGTTGGACCAAGATTTTCAGTGGATCTTGACAATTTGTTTTCTCATCTTCCTAGCATACTGATGCACTGTTGATTGGTTGTGTTTTGTTCATATATTTTGAAGAAAATTCTTTGCTGATCCTAAAAGAACCTTTTGATCCAGAGTAGAGCTGATAGAGGTAGTGGACTTTTATGAACAAAATTTACTTTTCCCTTGAGGGCTATGCTTTCCATTGGATAATTATTGCAGTTATGTTTTGTTGAATTGTTTCACATACATAGTATGACTTAGAATATAGCCAGTTCATCTTCAACTATAAAAATGTTGACTACTAGTTCTAATGTTTTATGCCACAGGGCTGTTCTCCATTATGGGCATGCTGCAGCTCCAAATGAAAGGGTAGGGTAGATTCACTGCTTATCTTCTTTAATATGTTTGGTTTATTTTGGTTGAATTTGTATCCTGTCATATTTAATTCAACTTGAAGATTTTTCATAGAAATTTATGAAATCTGCCTGGGACTTGGGTGTTACTTTTTCTGGATAAATCTCTTCACAACAATTTTTTGATTAAGCTATGAAAACCTCTATTTTCTTTTGTGCAGATCTTAGAAGATGGAGATATGGCATTGCTTGATATGGGAGCAGAATATCATTTCTATGGGTCCGACATAACTTGTTCATTTCCTGTGAGTAGACATGCTTCCTTTGCTTCCCAGAATAATTTAGAAATTGCCTTTTGTCGATGTCTTGTCTTTACAAGCCAATATGAATATGGTTAGTGTTAGTCTGCCTTTTGGTAGGTCTCTATTGGAAACACCAAAGCTTTCTTGGCCTTCTCTGTTATATGATCTTTCTTCCTTTCCACTGGTGCATTTATGTAGATGTTTAGATGCATATGATTCAGAAAATTGTGATTTGATGGGTTATGGAGAAGATCAAGATAGAATGCTCTATAGAGAAGCATTTAATTAGATGGAAGTTTAGAATTTGGGTTTCTAGCAATAGTGATGCCAGTGACAGATTCGAAGTAATTGGAAAATATTCATGCTAATGACAGAACTTTGAATTCTGTGCAGGTGAATGGGAAGTTTACTAGTGATCAAGCTCTTATATATAATGTAAGTGCTTTACTTTTGGTGCAGTTATGAAATGAAGAGATATACTTTTAGTTATTTTCGTACTTGTAATCGATTTAACTGAGTTGTCTACATTATCCATCTTTTTGCTATCTTTTCCTTCTAATGCCAACCACTCACCTGAAAAATTGAAGAAGTGAAAGAAACCTTCTTTGCATGTAGTTGGGACCAGCGTTCTTATGAAATTATGCATTCTCACATTTTGACAATTTCAGTCTTCCTATTTCTAATTATCATGCTTTGCAGGCTGTACTTGAAGCTCACAATGCTGTCATATCTTCAATGAAACCTGGAGTGAACTGGATAGATATGCACAAGTAAGCATGTATACTGAAAATATTAAACTAAGATTACCATTTTGAGATACTTATAGTTTAGTTAAACGTCTTCATGAGAAGAAGAAACAAGTCAAGACACGAATTAGAATATTCATAGCTCTTGTCCAGGATTCCATCAATCTATGTATGCATGGTAGTCTTGTTTCTCATTTTCTCCATACTGTGGCAGATTAGCAGAGAAAACTATCCTCAAGTCATTGAAGAAAGGATGCATTCTTGTTGGGTAATTTCACTATTTTCTGATTTACTCTTTTATTCGCATCTCTCTTGAAGGTGTAAAATCAATTTATAAGTATTTTTTTTTTTGTTCTAGTGATGTGGATGATATGATGGCTAAACGATTAGGTGCTATTTTCATGCCTCATGGTCTGGGACATTTCATGGGCATTGACACTCATGATCCCGGAGGCTTCTTAAAGGTCTTTTTGTCTCATTTTCTGCTTATCCCCTTTAGTCTTGTCTTAGGGAAGTATTATCACATTGTATTTAGCAATTGTGCTTTCTTGATGGACTTGGAAAAGTTGACAGAATTTGCAGAGAATGGAGAGACCAAAAGAACCTGGATTGAAGTCTTTACGCACTATTAGAGATCTGAAGGAGGGAATGGTTAGTAATGACTATTAATGTGCAGAACTGTCTATTGTAGAAATATATAAAATCATTCATTAGATCCCCTGTTCGCAAATATTGGTTGTGCGCTTCGTCAGTCTTTAGTATTGAGGGTGAAATTCATAGTAATATTATTTCAAGTTCTCATTTGGAAATGAGGATATCTTTTGCTCTGTACAAAACTGATGGTACTGGTATAGCTTCATATTTTCGTACTTTCATATGGACTTCTGCCATTTTTTCGTGTGCCTTTGTAATGATTTTAGATATTTCAGTGACTTGACATTGTTAGTGTTGGTGAGCAACTTTTCTCTTACCACCTCCTGGAAGCAGAAATAAAAGAACGCAGTAGTATTGCACTTTTTCTGAAGCGTGCGGCCTCTTTTTCCAGGTCATAACCGTGGAGCCTGGATGTTACTTTATTGATGCTTTATTGTCCCCGGCTTTGGAAAGCTCAAACACTTCCAAGTTCTTCAATCATGAAACTATTGGAAGATTCAAGAGTTTCGGTGGGGTTCGAATCGAGAGTGATCTGGTATTCATTTGTTCGACATCCCTTTTAACTCTCAAACCTCTTCTCTTTCTGATTAATTTTACCATCATATTCGTGTAGTGGTATGATGTGTTGTTATCTATCCCGCATACAGATCATATTATGAGTAATATGGGCATCAGTTGACTGACATAATCTTATATCAGTCAAACTAATGAGGTGATGACACCTCATTTAAAATCATGGATCCGGACGGTTCGCTCCGCTCCCACAAATTCACTTGGGTGGGTATAAGTGATTTTAAATGAGGTGTCATCACCTCGTTGGCTTTCTTAATTTGTGACTGATGTAACCTTATATCAGTCAACTGATATACATTTTACTCTCATATTATACTATATTATCATTTCTGTTTCTTGAATTGTCATCGGAACTTTATTAAGTTCTCGATATAAGTTGGAAATGTATATAATTTTTGTATTTGAATTGTTTATAGCATGTCACTGCCAATGGTTGCAAGAACATGACAAAGGTTCCTCGGGAAACATGGGAGATTGAAGCAGTGATGTCCGGGGCTCCATGGCCGCTCGACAAGACCTCTACGAATGCAGCAAATGGGAAGGGCTAGTCCATGAAATATCATCTCATGCACGCTGTGGACAGTGGTGTTTTCTCCTGTTGTAGTTAATTGTGATGTGAATTGCATAACCCTAATCATGAAACGGTAAGCTGTTTAGAATTTTAAGTTTCATTAGACTCAGATTCCCCAAGCCAAAGCCATGATTTGTTAGCTACAACTTGGAGAGTTGCACTTGATTTTTATTTTTTCAATTTCTTAAATAAGAATTTGAATTTGGTCCAAATCCAATGCGGTTCAGAAATCATTGTATTTTAATGACATTTAGGGTTTTTGTTTTTGGTGTGTTGCTTAGCGCAGGTTACATGTTTGTAATTTTCCAAAATCAAAGTTAAAGTGAATTTAAACTTGGTACAAAATGCCATTTGAAAAATTCACCAACACTTGTATAACATGACAAACACTTTTATTGAGCAATTCGATGTTCGAATTGACATAGCCAAATCAGATGCAACACAATAATATTTTGAAAAACTATAAAATTATGTTTTCAATTTTCCACATAAAAATTTGTGAAACTGAATAATTTTTTTTAGTTTTTGAATAATGTTATATGAAAAATTGTTGATATACTTCACAACTAAACATATCTCTAATGATGTATAATTCTTTTACTATCCTTGGGCACATGTCATGTTGGATAGGTGGTTTAAGCATTTTAAATTTCATGTGAGTTCTCGTGATAATATTCATTTTTTAAACACTCCACGATAATATTTTATTCGATACAAAAAGAAATTAGAACCTAAACGCAGTTATTCAATTGGCAATACAGACTACGTGAGTGGGAAGAACGTTTGTATTCGATCACCACTCAACATACCCTTGGAGAGATAAATGAGTTTTAATTGCGACTTATCTTTGAATGATGATTAATCCGAGTGAAGTAAAACGGATTAAAGTTGTCAGCTGCAAATTTGCGGGCTAGATGAATAACCTCATGATTTAGAACGATAAAAAGGAAGAAGAAGGATTTATATGTTGTTGTGTTTAGATGGAACTAAACGACACCGTTTAGTCTTTGACAAAAGTAGTAAGTCAATTGTTCCCATGCCTTTGAAATTCTGTAAGGTATATTAAAGGAACGTTAACTGATAAATGCCTAGACAACAATCGTCTTGTCCTGTTTCTCTCAAGTCTCAGCTGCGTAAGCACACAGAAGTGACAGAGCCTCTCCAAAACCCTAATTTGCTCAAAACCCTAAAATCCACTCACAATGGTTCGTTGCAAGAGCAACACCGCCCAGAGCTCCGACCAGAACCATTCCACCAAGAGTCGCTTCGCAGACGCCGACGAAGATGAGACCACCGAGATCTCCAACCGAGACGAGTCCATGTGCGACGCCGACATCTCTATCGTCGACGACGCCGATGACAAAACCAGCGCCGACTATTACTTCGATTCTTATTCCCATTTCGGTAATGGTTCAGTTTTTGATTAGTTATTTTCTGGTTTTGCTGAGAATGTAGTGTCTCGCACAGCTCACATAGATGTTTTTGTCATTATAGTGTAAAGGAAATTGCTTTTCTTCTGAATAATGTTCTGTTTTACTGAAGTTTGGAACTTGGCACAGCTAAGATATAGAGAATTGTTTTGTTAATTGCGTTCGCTATGGTAATGTACTAATCTGGTGTAGTTTGATGGTTGTGAAGTTATGAACTGAGTAATTGTATTCTCTGTTTGTTTATTTTAACTCAAGTCTAACTTCAGCTTGTACTGGCTAAGTGTTATTTTCTTGAATGTATTGGAGTAGAATACTTGTTTGCATGCTCATTGGTTATTATATTCTATTAGTATTAGATTAGTTACCCGGCTCAGTGAGTCCTTTCTTCTGTGATTCACTGTTGGCACCAGTCCTAGACTTTGTCTCTGTGGACAGGGGAGTAGGGGGGATCAGC
>JAYMTA010006919.1:0-10011 GCA_036897625.1 Pelargonium cotyledonis
TTTCGTTTGTCTTTGCTGTGGCATACTTGTGGGGGGGGGGGGGGGGGGGCCTCGGGAGGAACTCTTTCTGGAAGTTGATTTCTTTTCCACTGTGCTGGAATATAAGTTAATAAATTTATTTTATTAGAAATCCTACGGCATACAGTACATGTTCCATTTGTTAGCTAGATCCATGCATTATATCTTAATGAACTTGTTTTACTGTAGACCTTCAGAACATTTTCAGCTGAAAGTGTGACTATTCAGTGGCTTCATTCCGTTCCACGTTTGATTGCCGATAATGAATCTAGCATCCAAGAAGAGTGTGAGAACTTGTTTCTGGAGCTGGTCCTGAACCGGGTTGCTCAAGCTGGATCTGGCAGTCTACGCCATAGTCATAGAGGATCTGTTTCTTGTAATGGACACATTGAGCCAAAAAGAATAGAAAAGGAGATTGAGATGCTTCTTCCTGAAGGAGTGTTGGGTCTTCTAAAAGAGATCTGCAATGGGGAGGTGGCACCTTGGGTGAAGAAGATCTGCACAAACCTCGGTAAGAAAAAGCGGCTGAAGCCTGAGATTGCCATTGCTCTTCAAAATATTATCAGGACGTCTGAATCTCTCTGGTTGAGTCATTCTATGCCAATAGAGAAGTGGACAGCGCCACCTGGTGCTTGGTTTCTTCTTTCGGAAGTGTCAACATACCTTTCAAAAGCAGTGGACTGGGAGTTCCTGCATCATCACTGGCAGCTCCTTGACAAGGTTGAAACAAGAGCTGAAAGTAAGATTCTGGATTCTCAAGGAGATGTGCACATGGAGGAAGAGAATATAGAATCTAATTCAGTTACTTGGGCTGGGGATCGCGTTTTCCTTCTGCAGACCATCTCTAATGTTTCTGTAGAGCTCCCTGCTGAACCTGCAGCAGATTTAGCTCATAACTTGCTTACACGAATTGAAGAGTTCAATATGCATTCTACAGAGGTACTTATCTTATGGTATCATTAATAATTCGCCACACTAATTCATTTGTTTTCTCATCTTAGTTCTCTCTCAATATATATATATATATTCTTTATGGTAACTAGTTCTACTCATTTTTTATTAGTATGTCCCTTGCACAAGAGAAATAGATCTACGAATCAATGGGTATACTTTCCTATCAGGATCAAGCTCAACACTTGCATAAAAAAAAAATCGGGTATTTGAAAACAAAATTTTAACTTGTAAGTGTAAAACTGCTTGAAAGAACAAAGGGTTGGTTCAGAATGCACTAGATTATATACCATTAGCTTGATGGAGGGTGCGATGCAAAATGAATCAGCTTAGTTGCTTGAAAATATCTAATGTGAGCTACCTTGTATGAATTGATAACCTGAGTACAAATACATGCAGATGAATTTGTGAAAATATTCTCTAACATAAGGATCCTTATGGCAAGACTGAAGAGAAAGAGAATAGATGGATAGATTGGGAAGATACATGCACTAGATTATGTGTTGAATGATCTACCATCTTCTGGTTTGTTTGGTGAAATTTTGAAGAATGGGTGAATCTCAATTGGTTGTTACTCTAGGAATGAGAAGAACTAAAAGTGTTTTATACATATTATTTTACTCCGTGGAAATTTTTCTCTAGTTATAAAGTGCATTTAGATGAAATTTTGTGGGTTCGGAAAGATGAATCGGTGATTCCATCCATGTTCCCAATCATTTTTAACCTCCAAATGAAGGATGGTTTGCTTTCATGATCCTAAATATTTATATACCAAACAGAATCTAAATGAAATTAAAGGAGCATATGCCGGGTCTACACTGAGTGTAAACTCCAAATGAAGGATGGTTTGCTTTCATGATCCTAAATATTTATATACCAAACAGAATCTAAATGATATTAAAGGAGCATATGCCCGGTCTACACTGAGTGTAGCTAAAATGAGCATAATGGGGAAAATGGAAGACATAACAGTAATTTTATGGATGTGGAAAGAGTCTAGTTGCTGGAAAGGATTTGCATTGGCATAATTGTTTTTCTTTATGTGCTTTCTTCCTAATTACTGTTGAGCTGTAAAAGTGATCTATTGCTTTATGGCAGGTTAATGCTCACGTAAAAGCTCTCAGAACGCTGTGTAGGAGAAAAGCTTTAAGTCCTGAAGAGGCTGATACACTTGTCGGAAAATGGGTCCACCAGCTTCTCCATAAAGCTTCTCAAATTATAGAGAAGTACATTTCGGGCGAGGCAGAAGCAAGTAAACATGAAACATTCTTCACACCACCCAGGAGTGGAAAGGGAAAAATGCCAGAAACCATGTCAAGATCATTATCTGAAGCAATCACTTCAATTTATACGATTGGGTGTTTAGTTATCGTTTGTCCTTCTGCCAATATGAGCACCATCATTCCAATATTGCATTCCATCATTACTTCTGGGAGTTCTGATCCAAAACTGAGTAAACTACCTGGAGCCACTGTTTCTGTAAAGCAGACAGCACCTTCTCTTTACATCCAAGCATGGTTAACAATGGGGAAGATCTGCCTTGCAGATGGAAAGCTTGCAAAGAGATACATCCCTCTGTTCGTGCAGGTTTGGTCATTTACTTCAATCATTTCAGATAAAGGGTTATATATGAACTCAACATATGGTTGGCCCTCCAGATTAAATGCTTAAAAGATTCTAAGAAACACATTTTATTCATTGTGTACCTAACAAAAGATACCTTTCAAGTTAGTCGTTCATCATGGTTAATGAGTACATATACATTTACTCTCTTGTTTATACCAACGGTTTTCATTTGTAATTGACCTGAGTATTGCATATAGTTTCACTGGCTTAAAATTTTTTGATCACTGACAATTCTAGAGTGATGCACATGCTTAAATGGGCAAAGAAATTAATGCCGTCAAATGTTACTGTTTATCTTGAATCATATTTTCTTACTGCAATTATTTTTGTATCCAACTAATCTTTTAAATCCTATGTATTCCACTATGCAAAATTCTCAGGAGCTTGAAAAAAGCAATTCAGCAGCTCTTCGCAATAATCTTGTAGTGACAATGGCAGATTTTTGTGTTCACCATACTGCTCTGGTGGATTGGTGAGGCCAGTATAAATTATTATAAAAGAACAACATTTCCATTGTTTATCAACATTTAAATAGTTTATAATACATCCAACTCCATTGAATATTCTCTCTGCTCTTCTAACGGAAAAATCTGGATGCCAACAGTTACATTGCAAAAATCACCAAGTGTCTCCGTGATCCATGCGAGCTTGTGAGGAGGCAGACATTTGTACTGCTCTCAAGATTATTACAAGTATGTTTCTTTCTCCTTGGAAACTATTTTCACTTTTTCATTTGAAGATTTACGGCCAAGAAAATAACCTTTTCTAATTTTACTTTCATTTGTAGAGAGACTATGTGAAGTGGAGAGGAGTGCTCTTTCTTCGTTTCCTTTTATCTCTTGTTGATGAATCAGAAAAGATAAGACAACTAGCAGATTTTCTCTTCGGGAATATTCTAAAAGGTTTCAAGGCTTTCACAGTTTCATGATTTGAAGTTTCATATCTTTATCCTCTCTTCTTGGGATTTGAATATTGTGCACCATATGCATGCAGTTAAGGCACCACTTCTTGCTTACAACAGCTTCGTTGAAGCCATTTTCGTTCTGAACGACTGCCATGCCCATCAGGGACATAATGATTCTCAGAGTTCAAGAACTGAGAGCCGACTGTTCTCGATCAGGGGTAACGATGAAAGAAATAGGTCAAAAAGAATGCATATCTATGCATCTTTGCTAAAACAAATGGCTCCGGAGCACCTTTTAGCCACTTTTGCCAAACTATGTGCAGAGATTCTTGCTGCTGCTTCTGATGGTATGCTCAATATAGACGATGTTACTGGACAATCTGTCTTGCAGGTATGAGTACACTTATTTTACTTTTATATTGTTATTTGTCCACCAAACTCTCTTTTCTGTGTATACGTACATGCCCAATCCAATTCCTCACATTGACGTGTTTATGCAAGAGGCTACGCTTCTGATTAAGAGTGTTAAGCAACTTTCAGTTGTTGCAATTGCTTTCAACCACTCTGTCAACTGCAACCATATGTAAATTTTGTGAATCACGAAAATGCTTACTGTCTACTTATAGGGTGAAATACTTCTGCACCCCCTGAATTGCATTGTTTGAGTTAGTCCCTACACGAGTATTTTTTTTTTTAAAACCTGGACTGAGTGAAATTGTAGTTTTACACCCTTAGGAAGATTTTGACGCAGAAAAGTTCCTTTTTTTTTTTTTTTTTTTGTATATTGTTGTTGGAGGTTAATTACTCACGCAAGAGCAAAAATCTGTCTCTTTTTCCTGGTTTCTCACTAGTTAAATGTGCCAACTTCTTTCTTGTTGGTGGTTCTCATCTAAAGTTTATGCGCTATTTTGACTTGCACGAGCAGGATGCTTTCCAGATATTATCCTCCAAAGAGATCCGGATCCAATCCAACCGTGTCTCATCATCCGATGCATCAGAAATTGAAGAAGAAGCCGGAGATGGTGGAGCATCAGTAGCTGCTGCTAGAGGAAGAGCTATAACCCAAGTTGTACGAAAGAGCCTCATCCAGAATACGGTACCCATCTTTATTGAGCTAAAACGGCTTCTGGAGGGAAAAAACAGCCCCCTCATAGGGTCTCTCATGGAATGCCTCCGGATTATACTCAAAGACTACAAAAACGAGATTGATGACATACTTGTTGCTGATAAACAGCTCCAGAAGGAGCTTATCTATGATATGCAAAAGTACGAAGCAGCCAAGGCCAAATCAACCGCTGCTGAGGCTATGCAGAACCCGAATAACTGTCACACGCCAGGAGCTTCGAAGGGTGCAAGCAAACTGAATGTGGATCAGAGTAAGTTGCAAGGTGATTCAAAATTGGCTTCAGCAATGGCGAATGTGGCAGCTGAGGCAACAGTCCGGTCTGTGCTTAGGGAAGTGAACTTGGGAGCGTTAACGCCACCTCTTAGCTCCATTAGGCCTAAACTCAAGTCTGTGAATGGGGTTAGCGCTGGAGGTGATCGACCCTCACATGTGTTGGAATCTCTGAGGAGAAGACAGTGTTTCGATTCTGATGACGAAAACTAACATAACTCGTAGCTCAAAGGCGGGTTTTTGCAGGCCGATCAAGATTATACGAGGTGGATTTGAAGTTGTGTTGTGGTAGAGTTTACAGGTTGTAGAGCTAATTCATATAATGAAACAATAATGCAACATGCCTTGTGAAGCAAGTTAGTGATGTCCTTGAAAAGCAAGGGAATGGAAAGAAAGTTTGTGATTGTGTTATATGTTGTTCAGTACTTGTGAGCTCCATGCCATAGAATATTTTTTCCATCAATGTTTTGAAAATCGATTCGATAAAGTCGAAATGAGGGATTCAACTTAGTTTATTTTTATTTTAACGTGAAAGGCTATCTTTTATTAATTTAGAGAATCAGAGACTACAACGTCCATAATCTGAACCAGACAATTACACCCTAACCACTAAAACAAAAAGCGTTGATCCTAACTAAGGCGAAAAAATGTATTAATTATCAATCGCATACAAGTGCCTTTAAGTAGATAAGGGTCTTGAGACAAAGCTTGATTGTCTCCCAATCTGTCATGCAATGCCGAATTAGCCGGATTTTTTGATTGAATCAGACCTCCTGCTACTCGTCGATCTCAAAACCTGATTCTACCCTGAGAGTCGCAGACTCCTCTATCAACTCACAACCCTAGCCCAAATGGCCCAAGATCTCCAAGCCCACCTCCGACCCAAACCTCGAATCCTCCCCTGACTGAATTCTGCCATGGCCACAAGCACACCTACGCAGCCATTGCTCTAAAGAGAAAACCCATAAGAGACGTTGGTTGTTACCTAGAAAAACGGCACGCCGACGCCCCCTGGATGTCTCCGCCGCGCTCCGCTAGATCTCACTAAAAGAGCTCCGATCGTTGCCCAATAGAACTCACCACAGACCACCCCGATCGTCCCCAGACCCGCCTCCTCTTTGTTCCCTCTTCGTCTCACCTTCTATTCCTTCAGTCCCTTGAGAACACCGCCGCACAAGAGCGCTGTCACTTGGAATTGTACGTCGCAGCAAACTGTCTTCCGTCGCCCCCTCCCTTAAGCAACCCTAGCCACTGCCGACAACAAACACACAAAACCCTAAATACTAAGAATCTACTACTCTCACCTAGAGAGACCCGACCACTCCTAGATGTAACTCAAATATTAAAACGAGTTCTAATGATTCAACTTAGTTCGTTTGACATACTTGTTCAATTAGCTTATCACTAGTTAAATGTGATGCATCAAATTCAAAATATACTAACTTATTATATGGATATCACTGGTAATTTATTTCTAAAAGAAAAGAATGCACTACAAAAATATAAGAGAATTGGACACTTGTTTTTGGAGGATCAAAGTAGATTTCTTGAAATGTATGAGTTAACCAGAACATATTTAGTAGTGATTAGGTCGAAGGAGAACATTTCCTAAAAAAAGTAAGATACAAAAGTAAAAACTTTCAATTTAGATCTTAAAGTTTCTCATATGTATCCAATTTGGTTCATAAATATTTGTATAACAAAAAATTATACATGAATTTTCAAATATGTACTTAATATGGTTCTTTTCGTTAGTTTTCGTCAGTAGTTGTTTGACGTGAAATACAAAATACATAAAACAATTATTTTCATTAAATAATTTTATTGATGTAGCCGTCCAAATGTATTAAATGACTTATGTCACCTACACATAACCCACCACGTCAATACAATAATTATTTAATGAAAAAATTGACGAAAACTTACCGTTAGTATCATTTCAGGCCCCCGTGTTGAGTGACTAACAAAAGTATAAAAATAATGGAGGTCTCAATAAAAAATTGAGGGACATAATTGAAGTTTCCTTATATATATCATAAGATTTCTGAGCGGGGCTGCAAATTCGCAATTGACACATTTAAGTCATTTTACCACACTTAGACTAATCCTTATGTTGAAATGGGTGATGTCTCACATTAAAAAATTATAAAATAAAATGACTAAATATAATGGTAAAAATAAAAATTTACTAATAAAAGTTAACTTTTTAGAAGTTGAATCACAAAGCATTGTTTTTAACGCATCTGTTTTTACCTTATATTTGTATATGACTTAACATTTATATATAAATAAAAGAAGTAAAATGGAATTTAAGTATTTGAATGTAAAGCATATTCTTGGTGGAGTCAACTCACCTTTCTGGTTATTGTCGGCTCTTCGAGAAGTGTCTCACACGTGCTGTGGCTGCGCGTGAATTTGATCTCATAGTTTAAGTTCAGAACAGCAGTCCACGTGGCACTTAATTCTATAAATAGAAAGTGCCCACAGCATTTGAGATTAGTCCATAGTCTCACCTGTTTTGAGGATAATGTCATGAAACAATGTTCACCTAATTTATTATGCTCATAAACTTTACTAAATACTTTTAAATATACAATTGTTTACGCATCTTAAAGTTTAAGCAAATTCTGAAAATTTTAAAATTACTTATTTAAATATGTATAGTTTTATCAAATTTAGAGAAACTTAAACTAATTTTTATAAACATTAATGTACAATACGAGTCAACATCGTTTTGCACGAAAAAGTATGTCATCCTCCAACACGCTTGACACAACACGAGCTAGTTAAAATATTTTTTAGTATGATCAACATACTTAAAATTTATCCAAAAATATTAAATTTTAGTTAGTTTAAAAATAATGTCAATGGATTTAAACAGTTTGGTTAGACAGGTGTTTCGGTGACTTGAGTCAATTAACACCTATAAATTAAGAAAAGAAAAATATAGAATCAATGATACTATTTTCAATAAAATTGGCATTTTAATAGGTTTCAATATATTTTGTCCCAATTGAAGCACTATTTCTTTTTTTTGTTTATACCATGGGGTTTCTTAGCGGGTCTGTACATTGGCAGTTGACACTTTTAAGCCGTTTTACCACACTCAGACTAATCATTATTCGAGGTTTGTTCACAGTTAAAGCTTTCACCTCTTCCCATGGGTGTGTTGAGCGGGGATCGAACGCAAGCGCTCTTCCCACTCACGCAGCCTGTGTTGCCAATTGCGCCACTACCCTTGGGTAACTGAAGCACTATTTCTGATAATTAAAGAAAGCGAAAAGCCAACAATGCAATCACTTATAAGTAGATGAACAATTTAAGAATATGTTGCACCCCTTTTTTATATCACCATTTCAAATAAGTTCGGGTGACAGTTCAATCATATTATGTAATTACAAAACACAAACAAAATACAAAATTTTGAAAATTTGAGCTTAAATTAATTGTGTTCGTGTCAGATTAGTGTCAGCTAACTCAACTCGTTTATTTTATCATGTTATATCTATGTTGAACACCATTTTGTCTTGACATGCCTACTTCATTTGATCTATTAGGTCATAAGGGGATCATGTAACCAATTTAGTATAATTTTTTATTTATAACTAATCATGTAAGAAAATGACCTAATATTATATTAAATTGGTGAAATATACGAGTTCATGCTAGATTAAATTTAACCAGTTCATTGATACATGTTGGGTCGTGATCATATGGATCGTGTCATATTAGTAGTATTGTGTACCTTAAATTTTAATAATCAAGTCGTGTTTGAGTTGAATCATAAAATATTAAACTTTCAACATTACACAAACACAAATTGCGGTCCATAATTACAATTGTTACCGATCTTTTTTAAGGTAAGAACATGACTTTTTTTTTAGGGGAAACTAATAATAAGCTTCATTAAGGGATAAAGCAACGGTACAACGCAAATAGAAACAACCAATACTAGACCTATCCAAATCTAAGATAATTGCCAAGCTAAAACATGAAATAAAAAATTGAATGTGAAGAAACACATCCTAAAAAACAGGTTCATCATATCAAGGACCACATACTCATTTGATCTGAGTACTAAACTATAACCCCAATCAGGGGCACTGGGTAAGCCCTCCCACGATTTTTCGAACAACTTCTTGCAACCACCGAATGACCACCAACACAATTTGCCGAACCAGACCCCCTCGATATCTGCAGTTTGCCCGTGAGTTGATCCTATCATAGGGGCCACCACTAACCCCTATCACAATACTTGAATCCCAACTCCGTCTTGCCCGACGCTCTCCTCGGACTGAACTCCGCCATAGTCGCGACCTCCGATGATGATGTCGATGCTCTAACTGCCCTTCAAATCCCCACGCACCCAAAAAAACTCAAGCCACCCTTTGTTTTCCTAAGGCAACACACTCTAGGAGTGAGAATGACGACCACCAAAGTGAGCACCACCGCAACCCAAGCGAGCGTTGTTGCCTTTGATCCTGCCTTTGGCACCTGCCTCGCTAATCAGGACTCTGCCACCACGACACCATCCCAAATACTACGCAGTGTTATACTCCTAATGTCGTAACTCCTGACTCCTGTCGACCTACCTGACGCCGGTAGCTATCCTGCTAAACAAAACTTCGTCGCCTCCCAAAGATTCCCTACAATATTAGACTCATGCTCGTGAAAACGACCTCTAAGATAAGAGGAAGACTTTATTAGCTTAAATACGAAATTACATGTCATTTTAGTATTTTATCTTTACAAAAATATCTCAGTTACAAATATAGTTATACAATATTGATTTTAATTTTAACCTCCACATAAATCGACACATTTTTTGTTTGTTACTATAATATCTTAAGAATTAATTATTCTAGCAGTCCCTCCACTATTAAAAAGTGAACTCCGTTAGTTTCTGTCGTTAGGTTCCGTCCAAATTACCGTTAAAATTGCTGATGTGGAATTTTATTTGAATAAAAATAATTCAAAAATATAATTATTTGCCACGTGTCATATTTTAATTGGGTTAAATTATACAGTCAGTATATACGTGGCAATCTTGAATTAAAATTTGAAAGTTGGCCACGTGTCACGCTCTAATTGGTAAGTTTAATATTTAAATGATTTA
>JAYMTA010006920.1:0-10009 GCA_036897625.1 Pelargonium cotyledonis
GTGAGGTTTGATAGGGTTGGGTAAAAGTGTTGTTTTCAAGGGACAAAATGGTCATTTAACAACCATTTCCAAATGGTTTTGTGAACTACTAGAAATCTAGGATTCTGTGTTTAACATAAATGTAGAATTCTTATTGCAATGTAATTTTGATACAAGTGTTCTTGTAAATTGTAATCAAGCTCAATCTATTAAAAGCACAAGTTTCAAGTTTGAACAATTTTATAACTTTGAGTTTGGCTTTTATTTCATGGAAAAAAAAAATTCAAAACCAAGTTTGATTTGGTTTCGGTCTTTTCTTTATGTTCAGACTAGATAAAGCAATATTCTCTAAAATTTTAAATTTCTTTTTAATTCGAATGTTGATGATTTCTTGTATCATTCCATAATATTGTAAAGTCAAATTATATGAATAGACAAATTATACAAACATACTAACAAAAATACACACTATAGTGTAGTCTCTTTAAAAACTAAAGGTTTTTTCTGACTTTGTTTGAATGTAAGACAGAAAAAGAAGAATCTTCAATCTCCTAATAAGTTATTTTTAATTGTGATAGTTAAACAGTTTACTCGTTATTTAGTCACTTGGGTCCACACCTTGAGATCAAATAATATAAAAAATAAAATAAAATAATTATTACAGTGCTATGCCGGCCTGTGAAGGGCCCTCTGCACCTTTAAAACCCCTCAAAAGAAAATAGTCTCAAGATGTACGAAAAAAAGCTCTGAGTCACTCTTCTCGTGTATAAGATACAATAATAATACGTCTATAAGTTATCTATCACATGGGTTCAAGTTCAATCACCAAAGGCATGTTTTGTTTATAAGGTCCTATATTTGCATTTATCTGTACCTCTAAAGTGTGGTTCCTGGTCCATTTTGGGGACATCCGATAAAATTGGAACGATACAGTGAAGATTAATTAAAGTGTGATTCTTGAGCAGCAAAACATACGACCATGATGTGTAAATAATGAAACATAGAGAAACTAATTCAACACAATGGTATGTCGTATCATAACTATAACTAAATATCCAACTCGCTACAATGGAATATATAAAATCTTGCCCATCCGGCACAAAGATGGATGGCATGATTCTCCGAAACCCTAAAATATGATTCCGTAGAATTTAAGCACCATCGAAGAGTGAAAAAGACTAACCTGAAAAGGAAAACATAAAAAAAATGAAGGAATGGGGTTTAGCAACTATTAGGAAGTGTATTATACAGTATGAAGATGAGTGACAAACAAGGTCCGGAAGATATATGTCGGGCACTCTTCATCACAAAATGGTTCCCAACAGCCACAAGTGTATCATGAGCCAATATGCAATAAGGCTAAGCCTTGCACGAGGACGACTCATTAAAATTCGGCCACCAGATACCCTGCATAAATTGAAAAAGCGTAGTTCAGTAACAAGTTAGTTCCAAGCACCGTACTAAAGAAGATCATTTGCTACAAATCGGTTTGAACACAGATGATGGAAAACCGGGCAAGTATCTAGCATGGAAACTGAGAGTAACAGCTGCAAGGTTGTATCAAATACTCCCTCCATTCCAAAACCAAAATGAGTGTCCACTTTCCCATTTTTGTAAAAATTAAGGATTCGTTAATTAGTGTTGCATTTTCTCCCTTATACCCTACTTGCTCTTGCCACGACAAACTCAAGGGACTATAACTAACTAATTTCAGGGATATAGTCGGTATTTCATTCATAACTAACTACGTAAAAAAAGGAAAGTGGTCATTTATTTTGGGACGAGGATAGTAGTAATTTAAAAGCATAGACTGAAAGACGTAATTGAATGCCTTACCAAATTCCATCAATACGATCTGCTAACACTTTTCCTTGTGTTGGGATGAGACCAGATGTGTTAAGAGACTTGAATACATGACCTGCCAACGAAAATAAGATAAATATAGTCTGATATGAAATTTAGTATTTGGAAAGTACGGAGACCTCAGAATGCAAACCTTTATCCTCATCAGTGTCCTCACTAATCAGCGGAGCAGATTCTATATCAATGTTCAGAGCAAGATGCTCAGCTGATGCTGATCCCTTTTTCATAGTTCGCACATGAGCAGCTGCAACCCTGGAGGAACCAGGAGGAGAAATCGAATTCGAATTTGTCCCAACTGATCCCTGCATAAGCATTAAACATAATTTATATTGTAAACTTCTCAATCTTCTGCAGAGTATACAAAAAACTATTAAATTTTAAATCGGATATACTTGTTAGCAGAAACATCACGATAATAGCAAATCTTACAAGAATGGTGATACATAGTATTAGTCCATAGTATTAGTCCATCTATTAAAAGAGCTAAACTAAACCCATCTTTCATCTCCACAACCAGTATTACCATTTTGTTTTTGTTCAAAAGCCAATATCAACTTATCCTTATACCCCTACGGCTTCAGTAATTATAATTTCACTCTTCAAAAATAAATAAATAAAGACTAAGAAACGCGAAATAATCAGCCAAAAATTACAGTACCAAGGGCGGGCATTATTATGGAAAGATAAGAAATCGAAAATTACCGTATCTTCAATTTCAGATATCTCTGACCCACTAGGTATTGAAGGTGCTTCGAAGATGCTCCTTTCTTGGATAACATCTGGCTTAGCTGTTCTTCCCTGAAGTGAATCTTCAAGTAACTTAACCTTTTTCGATAGTTCTTCTACAACCTTGTGGCTCTCAACCAACTTGGTACCAAGTTCCTGTGACTTGGCTTTGGAATTTTCAGATTCCCAATGCAGGGTCATTAACAGCTTCTCTAGCACTGGTAAACTTCCCTTCATGTCGGCAGATTTTTGGTCTTCAATGAAATCCTTTCCTCCCAACAGATCAATAATTTTCTCCAAACCCAAGGTGAGCTCTGACAATTCACTCTTCATCTTTAGTGAATCTTGTGAACTTGTGGCAACTTCATCCTCCAAATGCTCGATTTCAAGAGTTTGTCTAGATAAGACAGACTGCAGATCTTCATTATCATGAGTTAAAATATTGATTTGATGCTGCAACTTCGCAACATAACTAATGGTGTTAAGGAGTTTCTTTAGATGAACTGAATTACTGAGCTCAGTGCCTCCTATTTTTGTCTCTGCAAAAGGGACTTCAATCTCATTCAACTTTTCTAATACGATTTTCACTTCAGATGTTGACAGGAGAGAATCTTCCGTCTCTGAAAAATTATGAACATATGATTAAGTAGAAGTGAATAATGACAAACAGATTATATCTATTCAGCAATACTAAAACGAAATATTCACCTTGTTCTTTTGTCTGTGAAGCTCTGTATAGTGATGCAAGTGCTGCTTCTCTTTCCTTCAACTTGTTCTCTGTGCCTTGATAATCCTTCAGTTTAAGCCTTAGCTCGCTACATGAACTCTGCAACACTTCTATCTCCCTCTCCAACTCAGAAACCCTATTTTGGTTAACATCTCTCTCTTCCATTACAATTTCAGATTTTTGTCCAGTTTCAACCAATCTATTCTGTAAATCTTCAATTGTTGCAGCGGCCACGTGACATGTGCTTTCAAACTGTTTAATCTGAGAGTACGCTTTTCTAGAAGCAAGTAACAACAATTCTGCTGCCCTCTGATGTTTATTGCTATGAAGAGTTTGCTCATGCTCCATGTTGTCACCTGACTTATCTCCATTAATGTCTTTTAGTTTCTGAAGAACACTATGGTTGAATTGTTCAAACTCGGGAACAGAGCACACTTCAAGTAGATTGTTTGTGACTTCAACATGCAATTCTTCAGTGGTATCACGACAAGCTGACAGTAGGGCATTAACATCATTCTCTAATGAAGTGATTCTACTCTCCTGTTCCAATTTATGCATTTCCGCATTCTTCAATTTTTGTTTCAAGGATTCCTGGTGCTCAAACATGATTGTACATTTATCCCTGGTTGCCTGCAATTTTTTCAACAGAGCTGCAACAAGCTCATCTATAATGGTAGAGAAATCTTCAAACTTATCAGCAATGATTTTATTTCTAAGCTGAAATCCTTTCACAGTCCTCTTGAAACTCATAGAAATATCCTTGCCATTTGCTGGATTGACCTCACCATCTTCCATGTTAAGACTCAGAATATTGTGAATGTCATCAGAGAGAAGACTAATCATCCGTGAATCTTCCTACAATTGTTATAAAAAGAATCAGAGAAAGTCCATATTCAGGTTTTTTTATTTATTATGAAAAAGCTAAACAATATCAAGAATTTATTTGTTACAAATTCACAAGGATACATCAGCAAAAAGGAAAGTGATATTGCCCATGTGTTCTTGTGAATCATTGTCAATCACAATGCCAATTGTAATAAAATGGCATTTTATTATAAACTCAGATGGGTGGACAATGCGTATTTGCCATACAGATTAAAAGCAAAATAAACCAAACCACACCATCCAAAAAAGAAAAAAGAAAGATAAAGCACAGGTTCTAATGCTGTCACGGCAGACCAAACTAAATTATATGGACATGCATATAATATGTGAGCTTAACAAGAAATACAGCATTATAAGGAAAAAATGATTTGGCTCTTACCTCCACAATGGGGAGACTATGCAGCACTTCTGAACCCATTTCACCAAACTGACCCCAAATGCTATTTAAAATAAGATCCATATCTTTAAGGTTCTCAAATTTTGTCCCACAGAATTGCTTCATAATGGATAGTGGGCTTGCATCTTTCATAAGCACCTGAAGATCATTAAGGTAACCAATGAGCTCCACTGACCTACTTTTTAAGTTGCCACTAGTTCCAGCCAGCTCATCCATGCAAGCACTCAACTTGGCATTCAGCATTGACGTCTCCTGTTCCGCTTTTTTCCTTTCACCTTCCAGCACAGAAATATTGTTCTCTGCCTTCAACAATGCATCTTCCAATGATTTTATGGTTGTCAATGCATCTTCCATCTTGCTAGCCAGGGACTGAGCTTCATCTTGGAGCTTCTGTACCTCCTTCTCCAAATTGGTTCGGCCAATTTGTGCGTCATTATTTTGTTCAGTCAGCAAAGCAACATTACTCTCTGCTTCTGAAAGTGCATCTTCAAGTGACTTTATAACTCTATAAGCCTCATCTAACTTGCTAGTCTGAGCGGTGATTTCCTCTTTCACTTTCTCCAGCTCCGTCTCAGCAGCAGCTCTGCCAACTTGAACCTCTTCTTTCTCATTGTTTAGCACAGAAATATTTTTTTTAAGCTCTGACAACGCAACTTCAAGCGAATTTCTACTTGCATACACTTCATCAAATTTGCTAGTTTGGGAACAAGCTTCTTTCAACTCTTCTTCAACTTTTGTCTTAGCAAGTTCTATTTCTCTCTTTTCTTCTGCAAGCTGAGAAAAATTGCTCTCTGCCTCAGAAAGTGCATCCTCCAGTGATTTTATAACTTTATAAGCCTCAGTTAACTTGCTAGTCTGAGCAGTGATTTCCTCTCCCACTTTCTCCAACTCTGCCTCATCAACTTTGCTAGTTTGGGAACAAGCTTCTTTCAACTCTTCTTCAACATTTGTCTTGGCAAGTTCTATTTCTCTCTTTTCTTCTGCGAGCTGAGATAAATTCTTCTCTGCCTCAGAAAGTGCATCCTCCAGTGACTTTATAACTTTATAAGCCTCGGTTAACTTGCTAGTCTGAGCAGTGATTTCCTCTTCCACTTTCTCCAACTCTGCCTCTGCAGCAGCCCTGCTAACTTGAGCCTCTTCCTTCTCACTGTTCAGCACAGAAATGTTACTTTTAAGCTCTGACAACTCATCTTCCAGAGAACTTCTACTCGCACACACCTCGGCATACTTGCTAGTTTGGGAACGAGCTTCTTTCAGTTCCTCCTCAACATTTGTCTTAGCAAGCTCTATCTGTCTCTTTTCTTCGACAAGCTGAGATAAATTATTCTGAGCAACTAACAATGCATCTTTCAGAGATTTCAACGTTGTTTGGGCTTCCACAAACTTGTTAGCAAGAGCTTCAGCTGCCTCTTTCATATTTCCCACCTCTTGCTCTGCAAACAACTTAGATTCCTGGCATTCATTTAAATATGTTGCAAGCCATTTCACCTTCTCTGCAGGGTCATCAAAAACAGAATCTACCGGAAGAACAATACCATTAATAGATTCAATCACCTTATGTAACATGCTGTTGCTCTCCGATAAGAACTGCTCAAGTTGATCCTTTCGATCTTTTAAAGCAGCAAGATCAGCCTCCAACATAGGGATGCGCTCTAAATCAGTAGACAATATACTGATCTCAACCCTGCAATCAGCAACAGCAGATTCTTTCTGCTGTAAATCAAATTTCAAATTTTCAATCTCTGAATTCTTTTCATTAAGTTGATGTCTCAAGTTTTCCCTATCTTGAACTAGTCCCTTGCCTTTCTTAACTGCCATAGATAACTTCTCTCTCAATAGAGTAGCCTTTTCCTCTGAACGTTCAAGATCTTTCTGCAAAGTGTCCTTTTCCTCTTTCAGAACTAAAAGATCTTGTGATGCAACACTTAGTTCATTTGACAGGTTATCCACCTCTGATCTCACCAAACCTTTTTCCTCTTTCAGTGTTAAAAGTTCTTGAGATGCAACACTTAGTTCATTCGACAGGTTATCCAGCTCTGTTTTCACCAAGCCTTTTTCCTCTTTCAGTGCTAAAAGTTCTTGAGATGCCCGATTTAATTCATTTGACAAGTAATTCACATCTGATCTCACCACTATATCTTCTTCTAGCAGTTCTTCACACAGAATCAGGTCACTAACTCTTACATACAAAAAGCTTTGAATTCTTTCTAAGAGTTCCACATCAACACAAGAAGAATTGAAAGAGGAACTACTTTGTTCCTTTAGCTTCTCAAAGCATCTGTCCATGAGCATGGCAGAGTCACTTAAAGGCTGATGGACCCCTTCTTTGTCATAGATAGTAACCCCAGAAACCTCTTCTAACATCTTCACCATGCGAACCTTCTCCTCTGAAACTTGATGCTCCTTTTCCACAATATCTCGGTACTTGCAAGTCAAGTCCTCCAATTCCATTCGAAGATAATCCTTTTCTTGGAACTCTGCTGAAAGTGAAGCACTTAATCGGTCAATTTCATTGTGTGCTGCTTCCTGCGTCTTAGCGATTTTGTCTTCTAACGTATTTATTTCATCTTTGGCTCTGTAAAATGATTCCCTCAGCCAACTTACTCGAGATTCCAAATCAGAAGGCGAAACAAGTTCTGGCAATTCAATTGACAATAAGCAATGTTTCAATGACTGATATTCCAGGGATACACTGTTCAATACATTATTCTCATCCACAAGACATCTAATTCTCTCTGGTAGGGATGTTTCTTCAGCTTCCTTGGATTTACTGGTCCGAGACAGTATGTCCTCAATGTTCTCAAGAAGCACATTCCTTTGCAAAAGCATCTCCTGCAGTGACACAACAGAAGCTTCGCTTTTGACTAACTCTTCCTTAATCACATTTCTGTCTTCCACAATCCATCTAAATCTCTCAAAAATATCCCTTTCTAGAAGTTCTTCAGATACAGTCTGGGACAGGATTTCTCCAAACTTTTCAAAAACTGCATCTTTTTCCTGGATTGTTTCCTGCAATGATGAAATCAAACTTTCTTTGTTGACCAACTCCCCTCTAAGTCCATCGAACTCATCAACAATCCACCTATATTTTTGGACAATATCAATTGACTGAAGTTCCTCAGGTAAATTGATCTGAGACAACACTTCTTCAAAAATTTCAAGAATTCCATCTCTACGTGAGACTGTCTCTTGCAATGAGACCACCAAATTTTCACTCTTGATCAATTCCTCTATTCTTAGTTCGGCAGCCTCTAGCGCACTAGACTTCTCTTGCATTTCAACTAAACATTTCTCAAGCTCACTAGTTTTATCAGCCAGAGAATGCTTCAGTGAAGCCCGCTCCTGAACCAATGCTTTCCCTTTGGTAACAGCCATGCTAAGCTTTTCTTTGGTACTAGAAGACCGCATCTTTTCTTGTTGAAGTTCCTTTTGTAGTTTCTGAAGTTCTGCATCTGCCTTCTCGACCATTGCTTTGTATTCATCAAGCTGTCCTGCTACCTTCCTATTTTCATTTTCTAAAAAGGTTAGTTTGTCAACTAAATCCACTTCCTTTCTTGTGAGCTGTTGTAAGTCATTACGAACAGCTACAAAGACCACCCCAAAATCATCCTGCAGTCTGAGATTATAATCGGGCTCAGGCAAACACTGCCTGAGCAGATCAACTTCATAAAGGATCTGATTATACTTTTCAATCAACAAATAAGTGCCTTTCTCAATGTGAACCATTTTTCCCCAACCAGAAATATCAAATGGTCCTTCTTGATATACCACCATGGCAAGAGAAGCTAGCATCCGGTCGGTAACAACATCAATTTCCTGCTGAACCTCCGCGTACTGGGACACAACATTTTGCGATACTGACAAATCCGTCGCTCTTGCATTGAGATCTTCAATCTCCCGATCCTTCACAGCAAGAATCCCATTCAGTTCTCGGATAGTGCCCTCGGTTTTCAACCTCTCTTCTGTAGCCCTTTTAAGAAATTGAGAACACTCATTTATCAACTCATGCAACGGGGTCTCAGATACCCGCTTTTCCTCCCCATCTACACTCTCTGCTTCATCAAAAGGACCAACCAACTCACCATTATTACTTTCACCGGGCAGAGGCTGGTGTTCTGCCATGGCCTTAAGCTGGCGACGCAGGTTACCGAGTTCTCTCCCATATGCTTCTCTCTCTTCCTGCATTACATGCACACAATCAATACCCCACACACAACAAATTAACTCACAAAACATTAACCTAACAAAACACTCTTAAAAGACCTTGTATTGTTGAACAATGAATTCTTTCTCCCCAATACTCTTCTCCAGCTCAGCCTTCAGCTGTTCTAGCTGATCCAACAGGTCATCACCTCCCACCCCATTATTCGCCGACTCATCAGGTTCCTCGCCATAAACCTCTCCGGCTGCAACAGACTCAGTACCCTTCTTCGCATCAGATCCAACCAACTCATCAGATGCATCTTCAAACGTATCCTCCCTAGCATCAACATCAAAGAGAGGACGCGATTCCTGATTTCACATTCAGCAAAATCCCCAAACAGCAAACAGCACAAGACAATAATCAAATACAATTCAACAATACACGCTAAATTGAAGATAAACAAAGAAATGGAACTTCAAAATCCAAACAAAACAAAACAAAAATTATCCGAAATTTTCTGAATTACCTTTTGAACTGGAGTTTCAAATTCTTCATTATTCTCAGACACCTCCATCGATCATAATCCAATTTGAAAATTTCAGATCTGAAAACAAAACAAAATCGGCAGTAAAACACACCCCCCAAAAAAACTAATTAATAACACATAAATGATAAATCCACAATCAATAAATTGAAGAA
The DNA here is from genome assembly GCA_036897625.1 of Pelargonium cotyledonis. Lineage (NCBI taxonomy): Eukaryota > Viridiplantae > Streptophyta > Magnoliopsida > Geraniales > Geraniaceae > Pelargonium > Pelargonium cotyledonis. The sequence continues at coordinate 9,421 of JAYMTA010006920.1, forward strand.
TTGCAGGGCTTAAAACGGAAAAAAGAATCTACGAACCCTAAATTGAGGGACCGAAATGGGATAAAATGGATTCGAGACTATAAACTGTGATTGCGAAGAATATAATTTTATTTATTTTTTCTAGGAGACGACTTGAGAAACTCAAGAACAGTGTTGCTGTTTGAGGTAATTGTTTTGTTTATGTGAGCGGAGCAACTAACAAAATAAATAATAATAATAATAAAAATAATTTTACTGTTTTGGCTGAGTTGGCGTGTTTTCATTGGTTGGTGTGACGTTTTGCTAAACGAAAATGTTTATAGTTAAGACATTTTCACGTGACGAGAGAGCAGAGAGGATCCGGAAACGGCGCGTATTGAGATCACTTCACAGTTGACACACAAGACACAAGCACACAACTCACATCCTCGAATATAAAAAACTTCAAGTAACACATTGTTTTGGTTTTTGTTTTAAGAAAATTTAGAGAGAAATTAGTTGATGGTTTGCCTCTTATGTGAACATTTGTCGTAACAAATTTAAGAAAATGATAATAAGCTTTAAAAAGTTGTATGAAAACAAATTGCTTCAAAGTTGTATGTATATATCA
>JAYMTA010006921.1:0-10007 GCA_036897625.1 Pelargonium cotyledonis
TAATGAGCAAATGAATCCATATATAATATATAACTAATTCTAAACATATCAAATAAACAGTGTAATTTTTGAATACTTGAGTAAAAATCGAAAAAAATAGATTAAAAATTTGAATACTTAGTAAAGACTCAAAAAATGAATTATTAAATCAAGAACACTAAACACTTTCATTATGACGGCTAAATAAAAAGAAAACCCGGGCAACGCCGGGCATAAAAGCTAGTAAACAAAAAATAGTAAAGTGAGTGACCCGCCATTCCATGTGTTTAACGATAATAACGTCCGTCTACTCTGCCGTCTCTATATTTTTTTAAGTGAAATTTTAATATTTAATTCATTTGTAAATAATTTAATGACGCATGACTTTTCTACTTTAAGATATTATTTCATCAGAACAAATATGGATACAACCTGATTAAATTTATTCGGGCCAAAACGAAGTTCAAGATTGGGGTGAAATATAAAAATTTAGAGATTAATTTTGATTAGAAAAAATTTAGAGACCAAATTAATACAAAACATCTTTTACCCTTTTTCTTTTTGATCATTTGAGTTCTATATCAGGACAAGTCTTATCTTTTAATCCATAATCCGAGACCTCAAACTAATTTCAAAATGGTTAAACCATTTGGCTCAACTTAATTTAGTTTTGGATCACATCATTACTACACTGTTTTAATATTATTAGTATATTTACATATTTTTAATTATTGATTAGATTAGATATAGAAAAAAAAAAAGAACATAAATATTCAAACTAAGAGCAAAATAAAGGGAAAATGGGCCTGAAAGCCCATACTATTTCCCAATCCATTTTTTACCTGTATAAAGTATCAATCCCTGCATTAAAAAACATAATAATAATAATCAATCCCTCGTTCGGCTCTGTCACTGTGATGAGTCGTCTCGTCATAGCTAAGGTCTGTTTCGTTTTCGATGATCAATGCTCGATAACTCACTGATCCGCATTGCCGTTCGCTGTTTCATTACAAACCGACTCCGAAAGTATCTGAATCAGAATCTCAATTTCAATGTTCTTGTTTCATTGATCAGGTCGGCTCTTCCCTCAATTTCTTCTTCTTTCTTCGCAATCGTGTTTCCACTGTTGAGAATTTTAATTGCTTCTTTGCTGGGAACAATCGCGAATGTTTCTTTGCTCTGAATTTATCTGCTTGGTGTTTTCTAGGTTTTTTCTATTCTGATTTCTGTGATCAATTGGAGTTGACTTGAGTCAACTCTAGCTGCTTTGGTCTTTTTTGGGAAGATTATTAACCTTTTCTGCATATCACCTGCATTGGGTAATTACTAATTAGTACTGTTTTCTTAGACTTATTGTGTGCTTCAATTCTTTTTTCTTGAGCTGTTTCATGCCTGTTTCTCAGGGACAGTACAGCTTGAATTTGTGTTTGGTTTCTTTTGTTGTACTTGTACCAATTTTCTAGGTGGATGGTTAGGATGTTTCTACAATATACTCCAATTTCTCTGTCAATAGACTGTAGTATATAAATATTTGTTGATCCACCGCCTGATCATAAACTTTCAAATACCAATGTATCCATTTTCTATATTGTTAATTTGTTAGCTTCCTTTTGTTAATGTTGGGTTAAGAATGTTGCCTGGTAGTCCTAATCCTGTTTTGGAGTAGAAGCAATAGCAACTTTTTTACATTACCAAGTGAGAAAACAAAGCCCTCATCTCTGGAGTCTTGCTTTCTTCGCATTCACAAAACAAAAAATGCTCTTGGGGCCTGGTTTTGTGCATGCTAACTAGAAATCTCTCCTTGCATAGTGATCATATGAATGCACTCTTTTTCAGTAGTTGAACCGAAAAATGGTATCTTAGGGCTGATTTGTTCACTTTCCACGGGTCATTCAAGCCATATGCATCAATAGATTCAGTGCTCTAATTAAACTGAACTTCACTGATTATATCTCCTATTTCTTTGCAGTGAAAATGGAGGTTTTGATTGCAAAGCAAGAGCAGGCAAACCATTATTACACTGGGGGTGAAAAGCAAAGACTCCCAAAATCTTCCGGTATATCTAATCATAAAATAAAGAGAAGAGCTAAAGAAATCTCACAACGTGAAATTGAAAATCAATTGATACAAGAGCAAGGAGTAGAGTGTGTGGTTTCATCACCAAGAACAAAATCTTCTCTTAAAAGAAATAAGACCGAAGAAATTGATATTTCAAATATGCCAAAGAAGCTTCGAACCACTGAAAACCAGAACAGGAATCTTGAAGATGACTATATGGAGTCAGATGAAGAGCTACTTGCTCTAGTTAAGATCATGTCACGGAGAGGAACTAGAAATTTGAAAAGTGATGGAAATTGTGTTTCTGGGAATGCTTCATTTTATAGTTCATTTTCTTCTTCACCATCATCATCACCATGTAGCTCACCTAGCTCAGTTCATCTAAGTGATGCAAATAGCAAGGAGAGAAGGAAAAATGGAAATCTGAAGGTACTTTATCTTTTGTAACATATTTTTCTCTTTTATTTTGATGCCATGTTTTGTTCCTTGTCCCTTGAAAGCCAACTCTATACTTTTTAACTTACGTACTGCAGGCTAAAGGAGAGAAACGATTAAGGTGTCATCAGTGTATGAAAGCCGAAAGAAGAATCGTTGTCCCTTGCACCACTTGTCGACAGACAGTTTATTGTATCCATTGTATAAAGCAATGGTAAAATTTCTCCTTAAATTTGATTAAATCTTCCTTTCAACAATTTCCTTGTTGCATTTGAAATTTTCGATAATATATGCTTCTGTTCTGAATTCAGGTACCCTCATATGTCAGAAGAAGATATTGCAAACCTATGTCCAGTTTGCCAGGGAAATTGCAACTGCAACATTTGTTTGCATTCAAGCGGGAGGATTAAGGTTTGTTTCCAATCTTCACATCATAATTTTGCCACAAAATACGTCTTCTAACAGAAGTGCATGGTATTTTCTGACCTTCAGACATCAAAGAGGGACATCACTGATGGAGAAAACGTTGACTTTATGTGCTATATGATCAAGTCACTGCTTCCCTATGTTGATCAGATTTATAAAGAACAAAGTCAAGAGACAGAAATCGAAGCTAATATTCAAGGTATACATTTTTCGATGTTGTGTATGAATTCTGCATATGATGTTTCTAACTTGAGTGTGCTATCTCTAGGGAAAGCATCATCTGAAATAGAAATACTACAGACCATATGTAGCAATGAAGAGCGCGTCTATTGGTATACACCTTTCTTTATTATTCAGTAACAATTACATCACTAGAAAGAATATTCTTTTGACATTTATTTATTTTTCCTTTCCCTGTGTAGTGACCACTGTGCAACTTCAATTGTTGATCTCCATCGAAGCTGCCCAAAGTGCTCTTATGAACTCTGTTTAAAGTGTTGCCAAGAAATTCGCGAGGGGAAGCTTTTTAGTCGTAATGAAGTGGCATTTCAGTATATGAATAGAGGCTATGACTACATGCATGGTGGAGATCCTGAAGAAGGGCCTTGCTTCGTGGAAAACACACAAGATTACAGAAAGCCATTGAGTGAATGGCATGCCCATGAAGAAGGTAGTATCCCTTGCGCTCCAAGCCAATATGGTGGCTGTGGTAATTTATGTCTGTTGGAGCTCAAGTGTATAAAACCATATGGCTGGATTTTAAATTTAAAAGTGCAAGCCGAAGAACTGCTGAGAAATTGTAGCAGTCAACATACAATTTTCAGGAGCAACTGGCTCGAGGAAGGCAATGAGATGCTACGTAGAACATCATCTAGGGAGGGTTCAGGTGATAACTACTTGTTTTATCCAGCTTCAGAAGACCTTCTGAATGAAGGATGTTTGTCGCAGTTCCAAAAGCATTGGGTTAATGGTGAACCAGTCATAGTTCAAAATGTTCTTGAACAAACTGCTGGTTTGAGCTGGGAGCCTATGGTCATGTGGCGTGCTTTGTGTGAAAACACAGATTCAGGTTTCAGTTCAAAGATGTCTGAAGTTAAGGCCATTGATTCTCTGGCTGGTTGTGAGGTTTGATTCTCTGGCTATTTCTTTTACATTTTTAACGAATAACTTCAGCTTATTATCTTACCGACATAGAAAGTTTTTTTCTATGCTTTATGATTGTCATACATACTGTGGTTATTCTGTTACTGATTTGTTAGAAATGTAGGTGGAGATCAATACTCGCCGTTTTTTCAAAGGTTATACAGATGGTAGAACTTATTATAACTTCTGGCCTGAGATGCTCAAACTAAAGGACTGGCCTCCATCTGATAAGTTTGAGGATCTATTGCCACGCCACTGCGATGAGTTCATTAGTGCATTACCATTTCAAGAATATTCAGATCCTAGAGCTGGTTTGCTTAACCTTGCAGTGAAGTTGCCAGATAATGTCCTAAAACCTGACCTGGGACCAAAAACATACATTGCTTATGGGATTTCAGAAGAGCTTGGAAGAGGAGATTCTGTGACCAAGCTCCACTGTGATATGTCTGATGCGGTATGTATTCAAAACGACCCATCTCATCTCAGTTGAATATTTGATATGGGGCCTTGTGTGCAATAATATATGGTTAACATTTAACAAGCTGTTAATTCAAATTAATTTTAGCCTGGTCTGAATTCCATTATTAGATGAATCTCAACACTACCAAATTAAAACACAATCTTGTTTGCTGATTTATTCTTTTAGTGAGAAAAATGTATCAAGTAAAAGCATTCTGATTTACATTGTATTTTAATAATTATATGCCTGACAATGTCATTGACATGTAGGTGAATATATTGACACATACAGCAGAGGTAAAGTTAAATGAAGAACATCTCTTCGCAATTGACAGATTGAAGAAAAAACACAGAGCACAGGATGAGAAAGAAGGAGTAAGAGAGAAGGTAGATGATCATCTGATTGAGAAATGTGGTGAAGCCAACTGCAAATTTACTGAATTGAAAGACGTACCAATTACATATTGCCCTTCAGATATTGAAGAAAAAATTCAGATTTCTCATGAGGTGAAGTTAGGTGAAGAACAGTGGTCTGCAGTTCAAATATTGGAAGAAGAAATCAAGGGACAAGACGATCAAGAAGTTGGTGAAGCAAGCAAGAAATTGACTGAATTGAATGATGTACCAATTACATATTTAGAGATGGATACTGATGCAAAACCTGAGATTTCTAATGAGCTAGAAGAAACTAAACTTCCTTGTGTCTCCATTGAACAGATGGAAGAAACACCTGGTGCTCTATGGGACATTTTCCGGAGGGAAGATGTTCCCATGTTAGAGGCATATCTTCTAAAGCACCATAACGAATTTCGCCACACCTACTGCTCTCCTGTTACGCAGGTAAATTTGTGATGATTTATTATTTAACTAGCCATCTTGTAGCCATCCAAGTGTCTGACAGATCATCTTTTATGGTAAGGTTGTACACCCAATTCATGACCAGTCCTTTTATTTAACTTTAGAGCACAAGAGGAAACTGAAGGAAGAATTCGGTAAGTAATGTGCTCTTGACTTCCAATATCTTTGATAGATTCTCAGAACCTTGGTTATTAGTGTGTGATTGTTTGATTCATTTTAGGAGTTGAACCTTGGACATTTGAGCAAAAACTAGGAGAGGCTGTATTTATTCCTGCCGGATGCCCCCACCAAGTTAGAAACCTCAAGGTAAGCTCTTTTCCGAACCTCAATACGGCTTCATGATTATATCTTGGTGTTAAATTCTGGTGGTATTGTTCTCAGTCGTGCACGAAAGTAGCTGTGGATTTCGTTTCTCCTGAAAACATCAGTGAGTGCCTTCGTCTGACTGAGGAGTTCCGGCAACTTCCAAAGAACCACAGGGCTAGAGAAGACAAGCTCGAGGTAATAACAGAAACAAATAAAGGCGTAAACTACACACCATATAGTTCATATACTAAAGCTGTGTTTTTTTTGTGAAACAGATAAAGAAAATGATACTTTATGCTGTGGATCAAGCTGTTAAAGACTTGCAAGCCTTGGGATACCCAAAATCAACTTGAATCATCAACTAACCCATAGGTTAGCTTTTAGATCAGCAATAAAAGAGGTCTTGTAAATTATGTGGGATGCCAATGCTTTTCCCCTTCCCTTGCTTTGGCTGGATTTTGTCATCCAATATAGAAAATGTTAGATTACATTTCCTGAATCTATATAAATAGGACAGTCATTGATCATTATCCTGATACAATACGCACATTCAAAAGGAAATGATAATGATCTCTAAAACAATATGACAGGAAAATCTTTGTATGCTCTAAATTTATGTCGTCAGTTGTAGGTTTATGCCAAATTGTCAATGAGATTATAACATTTCACTAATCTAAATTTAACATAACTTATGTGTTTGAGAAACATGAATTGATTTGAAACTCGTTATTTAAAATTTTGAATTTTGAAATGTTGTATTTCGAAATGCTGTATTTTAGATACAAATATTATGTTTGAGAAATCACAGAATTTCAAATGACAATGTAAGAGCTGTCATTTGAAATCTCATGATCTATGCCTGTTTTTTTTTCGTCCGACACAATAAGAACTGAACCCACGACCTCTCTCATGAAGGTATTGTTTTAGGTATGTATTAAATGTTTTTGGATTTGACTCAAAACTAAATCCAAATTTTTGAATTTTCTGAACACGTCATTTGATTTAAATCCAACATTTCAAATAAAATATTGATTTCCAAGCACACCACAACTTCATCGGTAAGAGAATATGTTACTCACTTGTATATATTACCGCATTTAAAAAATTCAAATGCTTATAACTAAGAAATACTGTATATAATATGTACCTGGAGGGTTCAATGTTACCAAGCTGGTATTTAATTCGATGCTCGAGCTTATCTGCAAAAATAAATATACACTCATATTATGTATTTAGAAGAAAACTTTATGGAGAATAATATAGGATGTTAATTAAGAAACTCAAATTTACAAAAAGTCTTGTTTTACGTGTATCGTTGTTTCACAATAAGTGTATTGTTTTGGTTTTAAAAAGTTAGTTATACGTACTAACGATAAGTTAGTATCTTTTAAATTGGTTAACTATATGTTAGAAGGTTTCGTTTGATTCTTTATTTGGTAGGTAACATTGATGAAGCTACTGCAAAGGCTACGGAAGTTAGAAAAGGAGAGTAATTTGAAGAAAATGACCTTCAATCTATGTGTACTGATCCCTAATCGAATTATTTGGGATTTAGAAGTAAAAGAAATCATTTTACCTACTACCAGTGAACAAAATTGGCGTATTACCAAACCACGGGTCTATTGCCACAACTCTAAATATAGGTATTTTGAAAATACGCCTTAACGATCAATGGTTCACGATAGTTCTAATGGGCGGTTTTGCTAGAATTGGCAATAATACAAAAATAAAGGAAAATATATACAATACTAGTTGACATATTCTTAATTTTTTTCAAATTGAAGAACATGACACTTATTTAAAGACGTGTGGAAGAGAATAATAAAAATATAGAATAAAAATAAGAGAAGAACTACCAACAATATAATGATTTATTGGCCGAGACATTTCATCAATTAACATTCATACCCATCCCTATAAATTTGTAGGCGCAGAACGCCTACCTAAATCCATTTATATTTATCTCTCGCCTTAGACTTTTAGTCAATAAATTAAGACTAAGATTTCATACACTCGTAAAGATAATCATCGATGAGACAAAAACATAATATATAAAGTCGATCTGAATATGCTCTATGTCTCAATACTTACCCTCGTACTTATTCCAATAAATACACCTCATAGAATCTTTGAAATTTTAAGAGAAATTCCTTAAAATCAAAACAAATGAATCAAAAATATACTATGAGGAACCCAAATTAGTAAAACTTAGCACATCATACCTTCCTGAAGAGAGGTTTACACAAGCTTGGCCTCACACCTTCTTTCACATGATTGCAAAGAAAGCTTCGCTTCTCATCTATATATAGTTCGCTTTCAAAAGAAACAAAAACCAATGTTTCATATCAAATATTTGCTCACAAATCATTTCCCTTTTGTGTATGAGATATTAGACCTCTTCTATTCACCTGCTCTTGAAATCTCTCACAAATCTCATGTGTCCTTCAATTGTATTGTAGGTCTTCTCTCTCTCTCCCACCTCATCTTTTCTCTTCCCCAAGAAACTATGCACAACTTGGAAGGTCCTTATAGGGTGTTTTTATAGTCTCAAATCTAGGGTTTCCATGTATGTATAATAACATAAATATCCTTTCAAAATAAACATAAGTGACATATCTATCCCTCGCCTTTGATTAAAAAAAATAAAGAGATAAAATATCTCAGTCACGATTTTTTGAGGGAAACTCTCATCTAATTAATATTGGTTAATTAGGTGATGACACCTCATCAATTAACATTCATATTTGTCCTAATGAATTTGTGGGAGTGCGCGGAATGCCCGCCCTGATCCATTTTGTTTGTCTTTTGGTTGAGTTTCAGCCAATAAATCATGGTTGAGGTTTCGAGCACTCTTAAATGTTATATTAATGTTTGAATATTGTTTTGATTATTTTTAGAGCAACAAACAATAAATTATTATTTCAAATCGAACGATAATAATAACAATATACAACTTAGGGTTTAATGAACAATCCACTCAAACAATCTGACAAAAAAAATGAAAATCTAGCTAACCCATGAGCCAGTTGGTTTGCAAATCAATCGGCAAACAAAAATTGACATGATCAAACTGAGTCACAATGACTAAAACATCATGAATAATCAAAATGAAAACGCTTGAGTATTTCTCACTTGCATGAATCGAATAATCAAGTTGAAGACACTGAAAATACTTCTCCAGCTTGAAGAACACGAACAATTGACAACGATTGCACTTTGAATTCAAGGCAACCACGTGAAGGGCTCTATCATTTGCTCATTGTCACTACCGAGCCTGCCATCTGATTCAATAGCAAAATCGAAGGTTGATTTGAGAGTTCCAACCGAACGACCGAAACCATATTCTCCTTTTATGCAATCACGTCATGTGTTTTCCTGAGCGCGCACTAATATAAAAAAACAAAAAACTTAGTGTGATCTACGCCGCTATTGCCCTACACAAACAATGCCAACGCCTTAACTATCAAAGCAAGAGCTCGATGTTTTAGCGAGAGAAACCATAATTTTCAATCTGCATACTCATGAGACTACCACCGTTCTTAAAACTAAGAGCAAATGTGACTCTCACCGGAGCCTCTTTGGCCACCGTGACTTCATTAATGATATTATTGTTTCCCATGTTGTCTTGGAAAACATCAATTTCATGTACTCATTGTCGTTACTTTTGTTTAATGACTATTTATTTCGTAGGTGTTTATGGGTGTGTATTTCCATTGCTTTCGTTTTATTCTACCCACCTCGAGTATGTACTGTTTATTTCATTAATGTCTCAAGAATTTTAATAAAATCAGTATTTCGCCGATAAAAAGAAACTATAAGGAAATTTTATTTGACTCTCAAAACGGCATAGAGAAAAAAGGAGCAACATTGCGAGGGTTTGAGTTTATCGTATTGGTTTTATGAATTTTTAGTTATAATTTTGAATTTACTTACCTTGTAATGCACTGAGTAGAACTCAACAAACATCCGTGAACTTACAATGCATAGATCAATTTGGCATCTATACATACTATAAAAGCTGAACCAAAAAACATGCTTATAATGCGTATTAGAGCGCCACATTATCAATCTATTAATTTTGACACAGAACTTTGTTTAATTATAAAATTACTCTAGAAGAAGAGTAAAATGCAATATTTAAAATTTTAGTTAATTTTTTTATTTAAGGAAATAATTTATAAAGTTATAATTTAATTTTTAATGGAAACAATTTTTTTATATATTTTATTAAGAACTAATTTTTAGGTAATTATAAGTTCTACTTAATTTTTCAATAAAAAATATTATTTTAGATTATAGGGTTTTATTAAATGGAAACAATACATTTTTTATTTATTTGGAAA
>JAYMTA010006922.1:0-10007 GCA_036897625.1 Pelargonium cotyledonis
AATTTAAAGAATATACAGTATATGTTATTATTATTATTATTATTATATTTCAGTTTTTTATAGCAAAAATATTTAATAGTTGATATGATTGTTGGAAGGAAAAAGAGTAATATTAAAATTTAATATCATTGAACAAAGTTTATGCACTATAAAAATTCGGGTGTCTAAACTGATGTTAGTTGTTTTTTGATCAAAACTAAACACCAAAAAGTTATTCAGTCACTTCGGAAACAAAATGTCAAAATAAAAACATGTAAAACTCACTAAAGACTACAAATTCGGGTTTCTAATCTGATGATAGTTGTTTTTCCAATCAAAACCCCGCTTCTGCCACTAACTTACCAAACAACCTCGGATAAGAACATACCATTTCATTTTTTTTACAGCTCTCACAACTGTGTGTATAGTCACATCTGCAACTTTGCCAAAGAAGTCAGTGGGCTCAGAATATGTATCATTTAGGTGTCATTTTTTAAGAAAAATAAAATTCCTTTTCATGGAACTGATAGTTATTCTTTTTCCACATCAATGTCACCTATGTTGATAAGAATCACATCCCACCTGCACAGAAACTGTCATGCATTTCAGCTTATTCATAAGAACTGATATTTTAGCAAATTACATCAGCAAATCACCAAAAACCAGCTCTTTGGCAATGGCATAATGGTTTGGTTCCTTCTCTTCCCAGCCAAATGAACCAAATATGAAAAGAAAAGTTTGTGTATGGTACAATCTTGGCGTCAAGATTAGCTCACAAGTGACATTAGATTCGAGATTAGATGGTAATTGGTAACACTTGTAGAGCATTAAGCAAGAACATGCAATGAGATCACAAGTGTACAGTTTTCTTTTTTTTGTATGCTTTGAGTTCCTATTATCAAGACATGAATGCGGGTTCAAAAGCGAGTTCCTAGGATCACACATAAATTGCTTTAATGAAGGAAAAACTTAACTATGATGCTTTGAAGAATCAATAGTTCTGATGCAGATAGAGCTGGCAATTTGTGTGTACATGTCGTGTTAAGATTGACCGTGTGTTATATGGGCCAACATGAAATGACATGTTCAATACATTTAACTAAATGGTTTGGTTGACAAGACACGACCTAACACGTTTTGCACGATACTCCCCAACACGATTAAATATCACACATTTATCCTAATTTACATGACTCTGTTGACTAGCTAGCACTTCTTTTGGGGTTGATTTACAATTATAACCCCTATGTGTGCATGTGTGGTGTGTCATTAATTATTCATGAGTGTGTTTTGGGGATCAACACAAACACAGGAAGATTAAAAAATTAAAGAGCCCAAACACGCTTGTTTCATGTCGTATCACGTGCTGAGACCCGAACTGCCAGCTCTAAATGCAATCAAGAGACATTTAAAGGCTAGTAGATTCAGTGGGACCATTTTTGCCAAAAGTGGAAGCTAGGATTGCCACGTAAAAGAATTAGCTGCTCGGACCATACATGATGGAGAAAAAAATATCCCCTTTTCCCACATCAAGAATGATCAAGAATGTGGTTGCGAGAATAATCTGAACTTGTGAGCATGAGATGCAATAATACAGAAATTACCTCTGAGCGTAGCTTTCTAATCCTGAGGAGCTTTCCGCAGATATACCTCCTTGCAGCATCAATTCTACACATTTCCACAAGAATCCATTGCGCGGCAGATATTAGTGAAAGCAGCAGCATCCCCCACTTTATGCCAGCTTTAGCTATACTCCCCTGCCAAAATTTATCCACAAATCAGTGAGTCATATGATCCTTGTAGCAACAATGAGCAAACATGAAAAAGACTGAACCAAATTGCCAATGTGGTACATCCACTATACAAGTGACAACAGAACAATAGTCCGTCTCTCCTACGACTCTATAACGATACTGACTAATATCTTCAACCCGTCAATGATATAAGCAAGTTGCATGAATCATCTTAACAATAAATCATTCATAAATTACTGCAAGCAACACCATAAAGTCTCGGTTTGACAAAGTTATACACTTTGTCAACTACCGGCTAGGACAATCTAAATAAGAACATGAGTCTGGCGACCATATACATAATACTATTGCCTCCACACCAAAATGTCTTATCAGCTATAGGAGCTCAAGTTTGAATAGAACATATCATATACATAACCGGTTTTCTCCACATCAGCATCAAGGAGAAGGGAGTGAACTAATTTCGAGATCGGTAGCTAGTTGGCGTCGTTTCTTCAGGAGTTTCAGGTCGACAACAATAACTGCAATGTTGTCAGAACTGCCTGCGAGAAGAGCTTTCTCAAGGACTACTTGTGCAGCATACTGTGCTGGACGACATGAATTTTGATTTGTAGCTGCCAGCTTGCGATGGTGTCTCAGGGTTCTGCGAGCTAACAGTGCAGCCTCCTCGTTAGACATGACATCCCAAAGCCCATCACTTGCCATAATCAAGCACTCATCTTCTTCGCTCCTAGCCATGAAAGTAACTTCGGGCACCGGAACAACCATCGGTTTCAAATTTGAATCACCTGCAATTTAGACATAGATCGAAGAAAAATAAATTAATAAATATAATGCTATATAAAGGAACGTGCACAGAGTTATCAAACTACATAACACTGAACAACAACGTGGTGGATTCAAGCCCCCGGCAAAAAAGAAAAAAAGAAAAAAAAAGCTGCAAGTAACGCCAACAATTGAACATAATTAAGAACCAATGTCATATGAATTATTTAACTTTAACCCATCATCAAATTGACCGGTGAACAGTTAACAAAATCAAGAATACAAACGACACGTTTCTCCTATAACCCACAAGATCCAATAGAGAGTGATCCCAATATATACCTACTTCACATTAGCTATTGTTGTTGTAAAAAAAATTCAGCATATGTCAAGTTTGAGAGAGACGTTAAAAACAAGAACTGATGATGTTGTTGCTACCTATCTTCTGAATGTCCTATTATTCAAGCCGGGTTTTCAATCAACCAACAATGCTCGAAGGTGAAAATGTCAACAAACTCCAAGCCTTCTCTCTAAATCCTTACCAAGTTTCTGGGAGAGGAAGAATAGATTACATGACCAATTTAACAACTAAGATAGTGATACAATCACCAATAATGCCTTAACATTTGTTAGTTCTTTCCTAAAAAAACTCTCTATTTTCAGTTGTTAAAGCCAGGAATCACACATGCTTCACTTTGTAAAGTTAATGATCTTCTCAGATGATGGTATATTCAACACGCAAGTTGGCCTGTAAGGCTGTAACTACTTTCAACCAAAAATATGATGAACCGATGCTTTGATTTCACAATTTACCTTCAACGCCTTCATTTAATAAACACTGGTTTCTCAAAATAGAATGCTAATCATCCGAAAGATCAACGAATACAAGTAGAGCCTCTTCTTACGAAGAAATGAAACAAGATGAAGCAAAACTCGAGAAGTTAACTAACATAAAGCCAAAATGCCACATATACTTATCCAAACAAAAGATAGTGCAATAAATGATACCCCCTGGGTGCTTTGGATTCAATTTTGAGCAAAATTAAGAAGAAATTAGTTAGGTTGTACATATCCTCTTGTAACTCCATGAACATGTGCTATAACTTGAGGGATATTGACTAACTTATCACAGGGATAGAAATTGTAATTCATGCATAACTTCTTTCTAAAGAAAAAACAAGACACTCATTGTGGGACAAAAAAACAAGAGAAAATGGACACTCATTTTGGGAGAGTAAGTAATGTACTAAAATGCAATTTAACAAAAAAAAATTATCAATAAGATATATACCTATTGATCTTGTCATAGAAAGAACGCCATCTACCCTCAGACAGCCCACAAATAGAACTCTGCCACCAGCTTCACAAATCCTATCTGCTTCATCCTTTCTATCCAACTACAAAATGGACAACACAAAAGCGTGTTCTGGATTAAACAAGTAACATTATGCTGATAATAACGCATGACATGTCTAGAAGTGTCTGCATATTGCAACATGCCGGTTGGACAATATACCACAGTAAAGTGAATTGTTGGAAACCATTATCTATATATGAGACCAAACACTATAAACTCCATGCAGAAATGAAGTACAAGAACGAGAAAAAGACAGAAGAGTTATAATTTAAAGAGTTATAATTGTAGCACGGAGAGAAACATGTGACTCACTTAAAGAGTTATAATCTGAGTGCTTGCATTATGCCGTTTCATAAAGGATTTAATTCTATGGGCTACAACGGTAACAAATTTTCTACATAGGAAATTTTCTGAAAACTTCCATCTAAGTTCTCAATTTCTCATATTGGTCTAAAAACGAATAAAACCATTTGAAGGTACAGATGTCAAATAACTTTTTTGTATGCATGAGAACCTAAAGGTGTAAATACCGACAAAGAGTAGCAGTTAAAACTTAAAAGTTATAATGTACTTGACTAATTCAAACATAAGTTAACCGCTAGTGAACTCTTAAATGCAAAAGGGGACACACCTTATGGTCAATAGTCAAGGGGATTGCTTGAGACCCACGACAAAGCACGGCCCTAGAATCACCGCAATTGGCAATGATAATCTGGCACGCTGACAAAACCACTACCAAAGCCGTTGATCCAACTGATGGTGGTAGAGTATCTTCACAAACAGCGTTATCTGCCATCACAAAAGCCCCAGATAAGGCAACTTCCCACCTCCTACTCCATTCCTCTTCACGACCTCTCTCCCACTCTTCTGCAACCAGCTCATGGAGCCACTTTGCACAATAGTGACTCACCTGAAAACCGACAATGACATCCGTTAGTGTAACAAGGTAAGTAAATGCATTTAAACGCTATTATTAGGCACTTTTTTGAACATGTGGTATCAAATAACAAAGTCAAAATAAACTCTGTTACGTAGGCTCTCTTTGTCCGTATTTGGCTTGTCATATAATTTAATACACTTGTAATGAAACTTTCAAATAATCATCACTATATACTTTTAGTTTGGGCCACAAAACAAGGAACCGTGTCTGACGCAAAACACAAACTCATACAACTATATGTGAACAAGTATAACGTAGTATAAGAAAATAATGGTGCAATAACAAGTGGATAAAAATCGGCCAATTACCAGAAAACGGAAGGTTCGAATAGCTAATATGAAACTTATCGGGAATGCTACATTGTACACTGCAAAAGATTTAAATGAAATTCCGGGAAAGGTATCAGTTGGAAGATTATCGAGATCTTTTATCATCCCATGACTTTGCAACAAGGATCCATACGTTACGGAGTGTATAGAGAAATATGATGAGATTCTATCAGGTCTGCAACTTATGCTAAATGCACTAGGATTGTGTGGATTTTGTAAAAATAGAATGGTCATTGTTTCTTGGATACAAAAGCAGATTAAAGAAAGAACCAATTTGAGAAAGTGTTAATGGTTATTAGTAGATCACACCTTTTTTTTTCATTATGAGTTATGTGAGTTCATCTATTGCTCACCATCTCTAGCTTTAATTCGATTCCGCAATGTCTACCTATTTGGTTTCTTATTTTCTTTGCCCAATATCGAATATATGAATGTAAAATCTATGCTACTACAAGTCCATCTCATAGTTCTCCCCAAATATCAAGGCTTAAGGAACTCCACTTCTTTCATAAATATATTCTACATTAAGAACACTAAGTAAAGACTGGCGATATCCTAAAGCCACATGAATAGTCAAAAAAATGAAAGAGAAAATAAAACATTTAGTAACAACAACAACCCGTAAAGTGAGAAAACAAATCACAAGGCAAGTGTACTTGAATTGATCACTTTCAGAAAAATTATCTATAATGAGGCACCTAACTCTATAATCAATATCACCATCTATTCTCTTAGTTTAGTTCTTTCTGAAGTAAAGTACCCGACAATTCAATATGATACTAGAATCATTTATGAGCCTTGCTTTAGTAACTGAGTGAAAGAAGAATCAACAAATACTTTAGTTGTCCACGCCTTCAACACTGAAATCCTCCATATTTCCACTTAAGAACATCAAATCTGTAAGCACCCTTTGTCCCCAAGATCCTTCCATAGCAGCAGCTCGGAGACCCTTGCTCAAAAGTAGTTCATCAACGAGAGACGGACAGCACGAAGCCATTTAATAACATCTTCTACCTTATCCCAATGAAAACTCTTGTACAATGTCTTCTGTCCAAAGAGTTTCCTCCGAGTATCTATAATAGCATTCGTCATATTACTCTCACACATTCCTCTTACATATACATATACATATACATATACACATACAGCAGTAAAATTTGGTCCACTCAACAAGAAAGTAGAGGCAACAAAGCATTTTCAGTAACATATACATCCATAGAACAATTAATCAAGAAAAAACTGAAACCTAAATAATAGATCACAAAAATGGAAGCAGCTCAGTCAATCCTAGTTTAGCTAATTTTCTAAAACCATAACTTATCTACAGACTACAATCACCACTTCTGGTCTACGAAATTACAGTGCATAAGTAAGAATTAACCTTTTCCTCTTCTTTCTTGTCTGGTTTTGTTTGTACTGTGCTTCATAGATTGTTACTTTCTCTTTCATTTTCTTTTTCATTATTTTCCCGAGAAACGAACAGAGAGCTAAATGTTTTGGTAATTGGGATTTGTTGCAAATGGGAACTGAATCAAATGAGAGGGAAGCTTCAGTTTTAATTGGTTTATGGTCCATGAAATTGGGCCCAAAGGGGACGGCCCGTTAACGAGGCCCAAAATGGGATTCTTGTAGCCCAGATTTGATTGATTTGTTTATATAAATGTTTCAATGGGTCCCACGCTAAACTTTTTGACTTTCTTTCAAGTGACCTTTTTTTTTTAACCATAATTTTTTTTTAACACAATAAACTAATACTTTAATACATCAATTTGAACGATAAAAAGACTAAGTCTGATAAAGAGATCGAAAATTTAATTAATTCGTGAGTCATTCGGTTTGTAGATCAATCTGGAAATAGAAAACTTTGAATCATACTTTAATGATTTTATTTTGCATGAAAAAATGTTAAAATTACTTTTGTAATGAAAAAGAAGAAGTTAAATGTTGTATCTGAGTCCTAAAAAATGTTCGAACAATTACGATTTGAATTTGAGTCAAATTCAATAACAATCTAAACATACTTACTAGGAGGAGTTTCAATTGATTGCCCTTTTAAGCTTTATGATTCTCTAAACATTATATTTATTATCAAAATTGAACATTTAAAATCTCAAATAAAGCATTCAAATCAAATTCTAGTTCAAAAAGTGACAAACAACTTGTAACGGAAACAATGTGCTTATTAATTGTTTGTTCACTTATTTTTATGTTTTGTGTGTGTATATTTGAAGAATAAAAAATGATATAAAAACGATAAACACAACTTTCAATGTCTCTTAACTTGTGCTCTATACATGAGATACACATGTTAGATAAATCCAAATATTAAACCCATTGTGTAATCGAAGTCAATTTTGTGCACTAAAATTTGTGTATCCACAGTTTCCAATACACTTACATTTACCTTTGTAAATCTAGAAAATTTCAAATTAACGTGGCATTTTTTAATATAAAGAAAAAAAAAGTTGCAACCCAATCCATCAAAATCGATGAACAAACACAATTTCCCAGACAACTTGTAATGCAACCTCAACAAAGAACAGAATTGACAGTTTAGACTTGAAACCGCTGTCACGTTTTCAACTTGAACCCGACTCTCGAATTGACAACTATGATAACCGAGTTAAGAAATGGATTATAGTTTATAGTTTATACCTGAGTGCCGCCATGGCCATCAAACACTCCAAAGTAGTGCACCGAAGACTTCTGAGCCGCAAACTCGCATTCCGGCTCTCTGCAGCCGCCAAACTCGGCACAACGGACGCTCAAGAACCTCGGGTTAATGGTGAGAGCATCTTCCATGGTGGGTCGTCGTCCAATGCTCCTCGCATACCCAAATGTGACTCCTCTGTTGTTCCTGCCAACACAAGACCTCTTGTTAACCACAACATTTGAGCTGCCAATGCCGTTGCCGGAGTTGTCCTCGCCGGAGCTGTCAGACCCGGCGGCGGAGGTGGTGAGTTCTAGAACCATGTTGGTTGCACCAGCCATGAGGTAGCTTCAAGGACAAGACAACAAGAAACGGTGCAATAAAGAAGAGTTGAGACTTGAGAGAGTGAGTTTATAGAGTTATAGAGAGAAGGCTTTGTGGTTGTGGCTACACGTGGAAAGATGAGTGAGAATATACATGGCAAGCTCCTCTACGTGCATGGCAAGGAGTTAAGGTCACTTGCTGTTTTGGCAGAGTGCGCGAATGTCCAATGGTTTTGTGACACGTGGACGGGAAGGTGGTCGAACCAGTGACATGGCGTGACGTGATTGGCTGTGAACAGAACTTTTTGTGTTTCTACTGACACTAATGAGTATGGACTTTCACTGTCACTGATGGTTCTAGTTTAGTTACTCTGAGCCTAGCAGATGAGCAAAGTTGGTGCATGCAAAACAATAACGAGTCGATTTTCTAACAATGTTGAGGTCGATTACATGGTGCAAAGCAATAACGAGTCATTTCTTAAACAATGTTGGGGTAGAATACGTGAATACCAGATTTGGTGCAAAACAATAACAAGTAGTCTTTGAAACAATGTTGAGGTCAACTACACATGAATACCAGATTTGGTGCAAAACAATAACGAGTCGTTTTGTTAAACGATGTTGAGGTCAACTACATGAATATCAGAGTACGTTGGTGGAAAACAATAACAAGTCGTTTTTCAAACGATGTTGAGGTCAACTACATGAATTCTTGAGCAGAACTATACAGAAAAAATTGGTCTCAGACTGTTTAGGAATCAGGAGGGTAGTGTGGGAAAATACCTGGGGCTGATCCTGGATTCTGGAGAGTTGGTTTGTATTGCATACAATTGTCCATCATGCAGGTCTTGGAACCGACACAAACCTTGTAAAGAAAAAAAAGACAAATAAAAGGTAAAAACACTGAAACTACACTATTCCCAACCAAGTCACCATGTTTATGCGGCAACAGAGACTTCTGGTATGCACAAGTTTCAGATGTTTAAAACCAAACACAAGTACCTACAGGTTTTGAAATAACTCAGAGTGAGGAAATTTTCTGGTTGGCGTCGAAGAAGGCGAAAGAGGATGTAGTTGGAGAGCTTAAAATCTTCCGTAGCAAGACCTGACACAATGTGCTTTGTCCATCTAATCCTGCAAAAATCGGGGCACACACAGAGCACAACTACTAACACAAGCATTGGCTGCAACGGGATATGAGAAAACAAGGAAATATGTGTGCAAACACGGGTTTTATAAATGGAAATAACATGTACACAGGGTAGTTTTGTTGCCAAGATAATTAGATTATTAGAACTTGTAGCTGTTTACAGTTGGAATGTAATATGAATAAATATAATCCAATGGAACAAATCTAACCTGCGACGTAAGGATTTGAAAGCTACCTAATATCGGAAAGGTTAGATTACAATTGTACAAAGGATTGCAAAGAGAACCTGCCATGCCAAACCCTGCTTCCTGTTCTTCCCGGTTCAGACTGCTTGGACAGAGCTACTCTTGATATTGCTGAAGTCTGATCCGTTAGCAGGAGCGTTGACATGAAATGCTGACAGCCTTGACGGCTCTCCTAGTAACTTTAAAAAGAGTAGTGAAGGCTCCCGGAGGCTATTTTCGGCTCTCCAACTAGTCCATCTGCATTGACTGGTTCTTGTTGTGGATCGGAAGTTGCTTTTGGAGCTGATGGTGAGACATTTCTGATCCTTTTTCGTTTTCAGGAGCTGCATTTGGTTTCCAAACTGAAAAAGTGATTGGTCGATATGCTGCGAAGAATCCAGGAACCATCGGCTGGAATCCACTCATCTCTGCCATGTTTTAGGCGGGTTGCTTTGCAGTTTCTTGAGAAGTGGCTTTCATGGGGTTCAATTTTGGGTTTAGGGGGGGGGGGGGGGGGGGGGGGGGGGAGAAACGAT
>JAYMTA010006923.1:0-10007 GCA_036897625.1 Pelargonium cotyledonis
GCGGTCTCGAGTCCGATGGTTAGCGGAAGGTGACAAGAATACCAAATACTTTCACCGCTTTGCTTCATACCGGGCTGTTCATAATTCTATTGTGGGCACTATGTTTAATGAGGTATGGATTGAGGACCCGATTCTGGCCAAAGAAATTGCAAAAAATTTCTTTCTTTCCCGTTTGTCGACTAATTTTTCGGATGGACTGGTTTTTGATAATTTGGGATTTAAGTCTTTGTCCCCTGCGGCTCGTGATAGTTTAGAGAGTCCGGTTTGTCTGGATGAGCTCAAGTCGGTAGTGTTTAGTTTTGATGGTTCACGAGCGCCGGGCCCATATGGTTTTAATATGCATTTTTTCACTCATGCTGGGATATCATACAAATGGATGTTCTCTCTTTTGAGCAATCTTTTTTTGACACTAGGGAGCTTAGCAAGGGTTTCAGTTCGGCTTTCTTAGCTCTAATTCCGAAGGTCGATTCTCCTCAATCTTTTAATGAGTATCGCCCGATTAGCTTGGTGACGGCGCCTTATAAAATCATCACCAAGATTCTAGCCAATCATCTCAAACCTTTTCTTGGATCGCTCATTAGTGACTGTCAGAGTGCGTTTATTAAGGACCGTCAATTTCTTGATAGTGTTTTTATAGCAGGTGAGGTTATCCATTTAGCGTGTTCTCAGAAGCTTGAATCAGTTATTTTAAAGCTTGATTTCCAGCAGGCATTCGACAGGCTAGATTGGAACTTTATTGAATTTTGCTTACACTCCATGGGTTTCGGGTCGCGCTTTATTTTCTAGGTCCGGTGTTGCTTGCCTTCTTATATCTCGGTCTTGATAAATGGGTCGCCTTCTGACGAGTTTTTGACATCCAGGGGAGTCAAACAAGGGTGTCCGCTTTCACCCTATCTTTTTGTCATCGTTGCAGAGGCTTTGCACCTTCTTCTTGTCAAAACCGAGTCGCATGGTCTGTTTCGGGGAATTCGAGTCGGATCCACTAGCCTTTCACATATGCAATTTGAGGACGATACGGTGTTGTTTTTAGACTTGTCAGGTTCGGACTCTTCTCTTCTTAATGTCAAGACTATTCTAAGAACGTTCGAGGTGGCTTCGGGGCTAAAGATTAATTTCCAGAAATCTCGTATAGTCGGCATTGCTGTCCATGAGGACCGGCTGCTAAGGTTGGCGGCGGACCTTGGCTGCCAAACTGCTTCACTACCCATCTCTTATTTGGGATTTAAATTGGGTGGTAATCCCAGACATTTTAATACATGGACAGGAGTTATTGAGAAGTTTGAAAAGTGTTTGGCTTTATGGCAATTCAAATATTTTTCTTTGAGGGATCGGATCACTCTAGTTCGCTCAGCTCTCGGATCTCTACCTTTATTTGACATGTCTCTTTCTAAGACTCCAAAAAAAGTTGTTGCTTCTCTTGAAGCCATTGAGCGTCGGTTTTTGTGGCCGGGATCCTCTTCGAGACGAGCTTTTTGCAAGGTTAAATGGGAGCTTGTGGTGCAAAAGCGTGTTCATGGTGGACTCGGTATTCGACAATTACGGCTTGCAGGCTTATTGTTTTGTGTTTTGAAGTAGAGAATAAAATAAATTGAAAGTTTAAGCTTGAATGATGATATTTTTAGTTTTTAAAATGCATTTTTTAGTTAAGAGTTTTTCTGTAATGCATTTTTTAGTTAGGTAATCTCAATAATCATTTTTATCTCATATTTTGCAATTTGTAGAACAAATCTTTTGGTTAGTAAAAATGTGGGGAGATTATTACATTTCTTATCATCTATTCAACCATAACTTTAATGAAGGAATTAAATGGATTATTTTTATAAATAATTAATAAATTCATATGTTTACATGCATGTTGAAATCATCAAATTAAATTTGTGTTCATGTGTATGTTGTAATCAATACAATTAATTATATCTCTCCAGATGAAATATGGAGGAACCAAATAGGCACCAACCATTTACTATTGGTCACAAATCACAATCCATAATTTAACTTTAATTAACTAAACATTTTCAGTTTGATATAAAAAGTGGTTGAATAAGATTTCACAACTCATTTATTAATGATAAATAACACAATAAAAAAATAAGAGAAATTTTCTTAGATAAAATATATATTTATTTTGACATTTTTTATATTGCACGGGTTTCCTACCTAGTATAATAAATGTTTATCATTTTTATCACATAACATGTGCACTTTTCCAATAGCTATTCTAGAAATTTTAAAATACTTATAAAGTAGAATAAAAATGCAAAGAAGAGATAAAAGAGTAAAAAAGAAAAATAAAATAGAAATGGCACATGTCAATCATATGGAGTATGACGTGTCGCTCAAATATAGCATGTCTTTCCTATTATATATATGTAGGGTAAAATGTATATCAATTGACTGATATAAAGTTATATCAGTTGTAACTTAACATAGCCAATGAGGTAATGACACCTCATTTAAAATCACTTGTACCCAACCAAGTAAATTTTGGGAGCGGAGCAATCCGTCCGGATCCATAATTTTAAATGAGGTGTCATCACTTTATTAGTTTAATTGATGTAACTTTATATCAGTCGACCGATATACATTATACTCATATGTTTATTAGATTATACAAACATTTTTCATCAAATATTTTGGAGGTTCATAGAAATTTAAGTCAAACTCAATCATGAGTTGAAATAAAGATCCCCGAAAAATTAAAAATACTATATTGGTATATGTAAAAAAAAAAATCTAAATTACTGTGTTTGTAAAAAAATAATTTGAAAATAATTTTTTAAATATGAAAATTACATGTATATCCACTTTAATTATCATGTTTGCTATGCATATTATCATGAAAAATTTGTAAATTTTGGAGGAAATAAACTTTTCTTTCGAATATAAGCATATATATTATTTTGGGTTATTTATTTTTTTCTTGAATTGCTCACTTGTATTATTTTAGCCATTGTCTTATTTTGCTTATGGTTTTATCCCTTAAAATTTTCGTGTTTTTTTATTGTAACACAACCGACTTACTATAACAGGTGATGAACCGCCACGTCATTCGTTTCCGCCACGCAAGCCTCCACATCAGACGCAAATGGGTTAAAATAAAAACACAAAAATTTTAAGTGCTAAAACCGTAAGCAAAATAAGGCAGAGGCTAAAAAAATAAAAGTGAGCAATCCATTAGGCACAAATAAATAACTCTTTTTTATATGTCCAGATCTTGTGAGAGATTCCAAAATTAACCTCATAGTTTGTGGAATTTACAGGACATTTGGTTAGGTGGGGGTAGTTGTATAGGGACAATTACGACATTTCACTTGTTTAAAAAATGAACTGTATGGGTTGCACAATAAACGACATTGATGTTTTGAAATTATTTGTTCAATCTTGCAAGTTTTGTATATTATGTGCACTGTTGTTTCAATGAAATTGAGAATTTCGAGCTTTAATGAATTAATTATATATGTGCACTATTGTTTGTCGACATATGTGTGTGCTATGAAACATAGTGAAGCAAGTTTTGTGCATTATTATACGATCATATCAACCTAAGAATCCTTACCATTTACAAGTAAAGTCTACTAATCCATGTACTAAACCGCATTTTCATGAGAAACCCTAACTCTCAGCCGCCTAATCCGCCTCAGCCGCAGCCGCGGGCTGGAGTCTCCGGTACTAAACCGCATGTTGTTGCTTTATTCTTCGGTAATTTCCCTCCCAACATCAACTCTCGATGGCTAAGCAATATTGTGAGAAAGCATGCGGATGTCTTGGATTGCTACGTTCCTCGCAACCCCTATCGATCTGGGAGCAGATTTGAATTCGTCAATCTCAATAAGGATGATGCGGCTAGGGTTAAAAACATCCTCCATGGAACTTCTCTTCTGCAGTATCGTCTAATTGTTGATTGGGCAAAATTTGCCCCGGGCACGTGGAAAAGGGGGTCTGGGGTTTTTTCAGGCCGTCGTACATTGAGTAAGCACAGGGATCAATCTGCTCCTTCCTCCTAATCGAATAATACGCCCCCAATTGTTCGTAAACAAAGATCAAATTCCCGGACCTTATCTCCTCATTGTTTCCTGTCGCAGTTTCGGAACACTCTGGTTCAGACATTCCCCCCTTCTCGGACGTTGATGACACTTACATTGATGATTTTTCATCACCCTCTCCACCTAGTTCACTAGTTAACGCGACAGCTAACTCTCATCAAAAGAGTGCTCATCTGTCCAACCTGAGCAAGACTGGGATGTATGATAATGGGCTCTTTGACCCATGTGTTTCCCCTGGGCGGGCTACAAGTAACTTGGGCCTTGACAAGCCAACTCACTCTATGTCCTCTCCTGTTCAGAATTTGGAAACTCTTCCTTCCACTCAAAGTAATCCTCCCATGCAAAACCCTATTGTGATTCCGCCAACCTTTGTTTCGTCAGACTATCTCCGTCTGGTCACCATTCGACGACGTTTACTTAAACCACCATCTAAATCGGTGGTCATCAGTGTGATTCAAGTATTTCACCAGAACAGTCAGGGGAAGCAGCGTGGGACATTTGCAAAGGCGTAGAAGGTCGGATTATTGGGTCTAAATCGATCATCATTGAATAGCTTCGGGGAACCGAAGCTGGTTGCCTTCCCTGAGTTCATTAATACCCGCCTTGATTTGTCTACTCTCTTGGAACATCAGGGGCGTATCGGTGCAACACAAGAGGGACCGTGTTCGATCCCTCACTCGGGTTGCTAATCCGAGCATTGTATTTCTGTAGGAAACTAAGGTTGAATCAATTGATCATTTTTTTCATCTCGAGCCTCTGGTCATTGCACTCTGTTCAGTTCGCCTACTCTCATTCCTTCGGTAGATCGGGAGGCATTTTAACTCTCTGGTATACAAGCTGTTTCGTATTATCAAGGTCAGTAATTGAGCAAAATTTTGTGGCTATTTCTGGGTTTTGGGGAGCTTTTAATTGTCAGTGTCTACTCGTCAACATCTATGCTCCGTGTTCGGAACAAGACATGCTCTCGTTATGGGCTCGGATCATCTCTTTAGATTGCCATGCATTATCGCTGGGGATTTCAACTCAGTCAGATCAGTTTTGGAGAGGTCTAGTGGTTCGGGGTCAGTTTCATTTATATAGGCTTTCAATGACTTCATCGATCAATGTTGCCTTTTTGAACTCCCTTTCCATGGTCGGTTATTCACGTGGTACAGACCAAACTCCTCGGCTAGTCGTCTCGATCGTATTCTAGTATCCTTCGATTGGCCTTCTTCCTCGGATAACTTCACTGAATCCAGTTTCTCGCGAGGCTACTCCGACCACTATCCAATTTAGCTCGCCATCTCTAAGGTTGACTGGGGCCCTATACCCTTCCAGTTTTTCAATTGCTAGGCATCAAATCCTACGTTTTATGACCTCGTTCGTTTAGTTTGGACTGCACAACATAAGGATGGCTCCCCGGCTTTCAGGCTTTGGCAGAAGTTTACTGCCCTCAAAGTAAAATTGAAAAAGTGAAATATCGAGACCTACGGCCGGTTAGATCATGCGGTAACTGTTCTTGAAATATCAATTGATGAAATGGACAGAATTACGGAGTTTAGATCTCTTTCACTGGAGGAGTTGCAGGTACGGGCTTCTCTATCCGCCTCTCTCCATGCTAAATCCCGAGAGATTGTATCCTTTTGGAAACAACATTCACGTATCAGGTGGCTATCGGAAGGCGACCAAAATACGAGATTTTTCCATAAATATGCATTGTACCGTAAGTCGAGTAACTTTATTTCTGGGGTACTGTTCGAGGGAATGTGGACCTCCGACCCGATCACGGTAAAGCAGGTGGGCAAAGAATTTTTTAAAAACAGGTTGACATGCTCCATCGCGGATCGCCTAATTTTCGAAGGGCTCGGCTTCAAAAAATTATCTTCAGTGGCACGTGATGCAATTGAGAGACCAATCTCTCTTATGAATTAAAATTAGTGGTTTTTGGTTTTGATGGTTCACGTGCTCCGGGTCCGGATGGTTTTAGTTTTTTTTTATCACTCCTGCTGGTCTATTATTCAATCAAATGTACTGTCTTTTGTTCAGTGTTTTTTCGATACAGGTCACCTTGGTAAAAGCTATAGCTCGGCTTTTTTGACTCTTATCCCTAAAGTGGCTGCCCCGCAGGGTCTTAATGACTATCGTCCGATTAGTTTGGTCTCTTCCCCTTATAAGATTGTCACAAAAATCTTGGCCAACCGAATCGGACCTTATATCGGGGATTTAATCAGTGATACACAGAGTGCTTTTATTAAAGATAGGCAGCTTTTGGATAGTGTTTTTATTGCCAGAGAAGTTATTCATTTAGCCCGGTAGAGGATATTACCGTCTATTATTGTAAAGCTTGATTTTCAACAAGTTTTTGATAAATTAAGCTGGAAATTCATTGATTTCTGTTTGAAGTCTATGGGTTTCGGTCGTAAATTCAAGTTCTGGGTTCGATCTCGTCTGTTTTCTTATATCTCTATTTTAATAAATGGCTCGCCAACTGAAGACTTTGAAATCTCTCAAAATGTCAAGCAAGGGTGTCCTCTCTCCCCGTTTCTTTTCATTATTGTGGCCGAGGCTCTTCATTTGCTTTTGGTGCGCTCGGAATCGCAGGGCCTCTTTGCCGGTATTCAGGTTGGTAGTACCTCGGTCTCGCATCTTCAATTCACTAATGACACTATTTTGTTCTTGTCTGTGTTAGATTCAGATGTCTCTCTTCCTAACCTTAAGGTGTTTTTGTGGGGCTTTGAATTAGCATCGGGTTTAAAGATCAACTTCTCAAAATCCCGTGTCATTGGCCTAGCTATTCCTCGAGACCGAGCCTACCGTATTGCTGACATACTCGGATGTCAAACTGCATCCCTTCCAATTATGTATCTCGGTTTTAAGCTCGGGGCAAACCTGAGACATGTGAGCTCTTGGGCAGGTGTGATTGAGAAATACCGGAAAAGGTTAGCTCTATGGCAATCAAAATATATTTCTATGGGGGGTCGTGTGACACTCATTCGATCAACTCTTTCCTCCCTACCGCTCTTGTATATGTCTTTGTTTAAGGCTCCTAAGAAGGTTCTACTCACTCTTGAATCAATCGAATGTCGTTTCCTTTGGGGGTCCTCATCATCACAGTGGTATTTTGCCAAGGTAAAATGGCAGCAAGTGACTCAAAAGAGAATTCATGGGGGGTTAGGTATTCGACAGTTGCATATTGCAAATGTTAGCTTGCTTGCAAAATGGTGGTTAAGGTTTTCTGTGCAATCAAATTCTCTATGGAAATCGATATTGTGTGCTCATTATGGATGGGACGAGTCGGCATAGTCCTTGGACGATCTATGTGCCAGGCGTCTCTCACCAGCCATGAAGTCCATTATGGACCTTCGAAACCTCCCAGGTTTTCAAGATTTGATTGGTTCGAATTCGATGCGATTGGTAATCGGAGATGGATCCCGCTGTAAATTCTGGACAGATCTTTGGTGGTCGAACTCCATACTCAAAGACAGGTTTCGGCGTCTGTTCGTTCTTTGCTCCTCTACCACGGGAACAGAGGTAGAAGTACTCCAGCAGCTGCAGAATGGCGGTTCTTCTCTTTTCTGGCGTAGTCCCAGCGGCTAGGAGGTCGGCTTATTCGAAGAACTCCACCGGGAAATGGTTGGAGTTGTTCTTGCGCCTTCGGTACCTGACCGGCTAATCTGGAAACACTCGCGGTCAGGTGATTTTGCTACCTCAAGAGCTTCAATGTTCTTTACAACTCAGCACCTCATTTTCAGTTTGCATGGTCTCAAGTAATTTGGAAGGCATACATCCCGCCGAAGATTCAATGCTTCGCCTGGCTGGCCTCGCTTGATAGTATCCCGTGTCGCGAATTCTTGCTCAACCGCAAAGTGTTACCCGCTTCTACTGAGATTTTTTGTAGCTTCTGTGATGTTGATTCTGAGTCTTGGGCCTCAAAAATTTGGGCCTCAGTCTTGGGCTTGTGGGCATTCAAATGGGTTCGGCCCATGTCTTGCTATCAATTGCAACTCACTTGGCCATCTTGCTTATTAGCTGGTAACAAGGTTTGTCAACAGTTATGGAATGCCCTCTACTTACTTACCTTTCTGTTCATTTGGCTCGGTAGAAATGATCTAGTTTTTAATGATATCTATCCCTTTATTGGAGACGTCGTACTTCGCATCCAAAGTATGGCTTATTTTCTAGTTTCCTGCCTAGATAGTTCGCTAGTTTTTGGCTTTTCATCTTGGCTGGCTGGACCTTTGTCCTGTTTTGACTAGGACTGGTGCACTTCTTCATGTACTTTTATTTTAATCTTCGGGTTCTCTTAATAATAAAAGTTACTGCTTGCTTATCAAAAAAAAAAAAAAAAGTCTACTAATCCGTAACATTTGTGAAACTTAATCCACTTCAATCATTGACTAACTTATTGTGTAAGTAACAAATCACTTATCCTGTCTCTCACGAGATTTGGACATATAAAAAAAATTATTTATTTTTGCCTCTCCCGAAATGCTCACTTTTATTGTTTTACCCATTGACTTATTTCGCTTATGGTTTTAGCCGTTAAAGTTTTCATATTTTTTATTTTAACCCAAATGACGTGGAATTTTGCTTCTGACGTGGAGGCTTGCGTGATGGCAACATGTGAGGTGGCGGTTAATCACCTGTTATACCAACTTAGTTGGGTTAAAATAGAAAACGCGAAAACTTTAAAGGCTAAAACCATAAGCGAAATAAGACAGAGGCTAAAAAAATAAAAACAAGCAATCCAGACAAGGCAAATATAAATAACCCTATTATTTTTGTACTTAACACACATTCTTTCAAAACGATCTTAATTGCTCTCACAATGTAGTTCTATGAGAATATTTTAAGTCTTTTAGTGGATACTATGAAATTATCGAAAGATTTTGTACGATCCTCTTGAAAATATGATTAAAATAAATATTTTTGCGGAATAATTAAATTAAATATTTAATTTCTAAAAGTAAATATTTACGCATTAAGGATGTTAATAAACAATTTATATAGTTTTTTGACCGGAAACGAAATAAATTCATTTCAAGGGAGACAAAGCATACAGGGTACATGAAAAAGAAAAAAGGCAACCTAATAAAGTAGTAAAACCTAATAAAAAAGTAAACCGAAACCCAAATCCTAGAAAGAAAAAAACATAAAACCCCTAGCCATACACCTCCAGGACAACGCATAAAAGCTCTGAAGCTGAGAGGGGGCCTCAGAAACACCTATCCCTAACCGGGCTAACAGAGACTATTTCGGACCATTTAAAAAATAGACGGTATACATGATCCGGACCCCACACCGCTGCTGCTACTGAGACTACTATTCCATAGGCCTCGGCCTGATAGTCGAAGCCGTGTCGTCCTCAATCCAACCACCAAAACCGCCGCCCACCGCCGCCCCCCGCCATCGATCTCCCCTCCTCAGAATCTCCCATACGCTTCCTCTTGAAAACAACTACCTTCTTCTGTTGATCCCCATCTTCTCTAATCACCACTGCGGCCAAAGGCTCTAGGTAAATTGGAGGAGGCTCCAACCATGGTTGGTCCATCCCTGACCGTAGCCACTAAGCCCCCATGGAGGGCCGCCTACCCCTTGATGCTATTAGGGCCGGCGAAAAAGCTCGCTCACCTCCCATGCCTCTACACCCTCCTCCCCTAGCACAATCCCTCTCCACAAGGCCCATAATGCCGCAATTATAGCAAAAAATCGGGACTCTCTCGTACTGGAACTTAACCTACTTAGCAGCCTTCCCTGGAAGTTCTAACTTCGCCCTTCCCCTCAAAGGTCTTCTGACATCGCACCGAAAGCGTACCCGAGCAAAGGAACCCCATTCACCCCTAAAATTCGTCGGGTCAGATTCCAAGAAGACTCCTACTCCATTGCCCATTTTCTCACACAGGCTCCTCATTGTATACCCCATCGGGATACCACGAATCTGTACCCACATATCAATCGAATCAATAGCAACTTTGAAAGGGTCAT
>JAYMTA010006924.1:0-10006 GCA_036897625.1 Pelargonium cotyledonis
AATTTTTCTTTATGTAAGGGACTGCTGTGACTTTTTCTTTTGTTAGAAATCTGGTTAGTAACTATTTAATAAGCGAGTGACCTCAAAAGTATTAAAACCAAAATAATAAAACAAAAGATTCCTGGCTAGCTTTTACACAAAGTACTATAGGAAGCCTAATATATTATTAAATAAAATATTCAAAGGGCAACCTGGGAACATGGGATGTTATGAATTATAGAGGATGCTTGAGGCTCAAGTTTTAATCTTTTTCCCCAGCTATTTGCCACAAAAAGATAGAGTAGATAGAGAGAGGAGAGGGTTGGGAAAATTATAAACATGAGTGAGTGTACAATGAATTGGGTATCAGGTGCCTGTGGTTGGCCTATCCAACCTCTCAACCTTCAAAAAAATCCCCCACTTGTTTCAAGAATTGTCCTCATTTTAGCTTTCCTTGGTTTCCACATCTATGTATAGACAAGTTTTAGGATGTTGTAAAAGAAAAACTATACAAATTGTCATGAACATCTTATAATTATGAACCAATAATATTATTGTGGCCCTTCTTGGCATATTTTAAAGAATTTAATGTCTATTTTTGTACTATTGTCGATATTAAACACAGATTCAACATTTCTAACATAATTAGTCATGCCTCTTATGTTGGTTTCATCATCACTATGTTCGATTTATGTTTAGAAGATCCGACATGTTTTAACTTGTTAGTAGTTATGTTTTTCTATAATTTGTATCTATTCCATCGGTGGTGGTAAGTCATATATTGACATATTTTTGGAAGATTTGTTTTTGTTAGAACATGGTATCAGAGTCTGAGATCACGAGTTCAATTCCTGACACCCCCTAAATTTGTATAATTAAATTTTTTATTTATTCTCTCTATGATATGTGTGCTTCTTTTTTTCTTTCGTTGGACCTTCTATATACCTCTTATCTTTCAAGCCCACTCAAGCCTTATATATATATATATTCTCATATCCTTTAAGCCCACTTGGGCTCTCTATCATTAAAAGTAAATTCGGGAATGAGCTCTTCTATCTATCTCTCTTTAGTCCACTTGCAAAGCCATAACGAGCTTGCACGTGAGGGAGCATGTTAGAATATAGCATTAAAAGAATAAATGAGAATTTTAACTACAAGTTTGAGCTTTTAGTTGAGTTGGTTCTCTAATAGTTTTATTCTTTTGATATGTTTTTTTCTTAATAAGTCAGTAGGTATTGCTTAAGGTTCATGCACATTAGATGATTTTGAAGAGTGCAACGGTTGGTCTCGTTGTTACACTATTATAGTCAATATTTTAATCAACTATAGGATAGATGGTCGTTCTTATAGACATTTAAGATATGTGAACCAGTTCACTCATGTTAGAGTATTTTGTTCTATGTCAAGTATGTTTCTAATGAAACATATAATTGGTCACTAATGAAATTAATATTTTCTTTATATAAAAAATAAATCATCTAGAGGCGTCTATCATGTTATTTAATGTTTTGTTTTCTTTGGTTCTGTTTCATGCACGATTGTCGTTAGCGTTCTTTTCCACGAGATTGAGAGATTGAGATTACGCGCGCGACATCTCCATCCAATTTGACATAGTTCCATCTACTTATTAGTTATTTTTCAACATCTTTATCTTCCTTTTCTTTTCCAAGTTGTTGTTGGCTCCACCAACAACCTCATGTTCACGCATGTTGCCCAGAAATGAATCTCAAGCTGGATTTTTCAGCATAAGATCACTACAGCTTCTCTTGCTTTCCCATCAAAATTTTCTCCAATTTTTTATTATTATTTACGATTCTAATTCCCTGCCGTACAATCTTTTGTTTCTCTAAGCCAAAATTAAGATCCTATTTCACAGATATGTCATGCTTTTTATCTACACATTCACTACAAATTTTCATGCAACCAAGTTGCTTTGTCTGCTCTGGAGATTATATTGACTATTGGATTGGCTTTTTATGTGCTCATAATCTTGCAAAATCATTCATATACTATTATATATACATGTTCAAAACCAGACAAAACTATAATGAATATATTTTATATGATTTTGGTATTCCTTTGTAGGCCAAAAATACCAATTGGAGGGTTTTGGTAATTGTTCATCACATCATATCAGCATCATCTTATTTTTGTACAATTTTAGAACATATGCTTTGCTTTCCATTTTTTGAGGAAAATCATGACTACCCAAAGTTAAATTCACTTTCATATCTTGAATGACAAATTAACTGTCTTATCTCACAAATCTAGTAACGAGTCTCGTTCAAAAGAGTTATTTGCTGAAACTCAATCAAGACACAGAGTTAAATCGTGAGATATCATCTCCTAATCAGCTTGGTTAAGTCTCAGCTCATAACTCTTCGGGCTAATAAGTGAGAAGTCAATAAAATTCCACCATCTTTCTTGATATGATTTCATGAAAGATTCTTGAATTTGCTGGCTATCATTTCTGCATGATCAAAGCAAGCTCAACCACTCAGCTCACCACAAAGCTACAACTGTGCATCAGTTAGCAAGTTACAAGACACTTGCAAAAAACATTCAAGAATAGTTTCAGCTTTATTTCTGAAACTATGTCCTATTTCAAGGTAAGAAAATTATTGGTAACTTGGAATATCTCTAGAGATTTCAAGAAGAGACTTGAAGGATATCATGGTTCTTAATATATATATCGGAATCTTTTCAATCAAGAACAGAAGATGGTGCTGTCAATATGGTCACACATCAACACTAAACGGAAGATTAAGAGTGTAGCTAAGCCAACCCAAAACCATCATGTGACTTGGGGGGGCCATAGTACGGAACTCACATGGTGTGGTGAATATGGTCACACACCTAAGGGAGGATGGTCTTTGGAATATGGGCATACAAGTTATTCTGTGAACAAAGTGACTGCAACTTTTGGTGTTAAACGTGGTGCCAACCATGGCAAACCGACCCCAAATTCTAACTATAGATCGTGACAGACTCATGCCCAGTCATTTTCAGTGTTTCGTGTTGATTTTGATATAACTGCTAATAAAAAGATACCTAACTTTTCATGCCAAATCATATACTGGAAAATGGTGGGAAGGCACTTACTAGGATAGGTTTCTGGTTCCTCTGTGCAGGCTTTGTTTGTCCCCCACGACTTTTTACACACAATTGGTCTCGCAAATCCAACTTTAAGGATCTGCAGCTTCCATGATTCAAGACATGTCATTTTCTGTCAGATGTTTCTTCAGTGAGGTGCTCTCATGATTGTTACCTTGAGCTCTCAAGAAAGTGCTGTTGTGCAGAACAATTCGTCGGACCATTCTTAAGTAAAAACTTGCACGCCTAATCATATGCTAAAAACTAAAAAGTTAGTCTTAATGGAGAATGATAAATAGCATGAGAGAGAGAGAGAGGGCACAGAAAAATGAATTGAAGCAAAATACTCCACACAGGTTCAAGAAACTGAAATTTTTGCAAACCATAAGGTCAAAATGTACTCTTTGAATGGCTGAGCAGGTAATGCAGAAAACAGAGCAACTATTTACACAGCATTCCTGCATGCAATCAATGAAATAAATCTACAAACATCCTACTCAAGTTTTTATGAATTTTTCACTGCTCCAATTGTATCTATAGCACTTCGACAAAGCCAATGCCGGGAGATGATTGAGTCACAGAACACAGGCTTAAAGCAGCAGGGATTGAGTTTGATCCACAACCTGCCAAAGACTGAACAATGATCCACAATTAGTCATAAATCATAATGGTCCATATTTGAAACCAATAATATGCTCATGCAGTCATGCAGGACACAAGTCCAAATAGATGTAGATTACACTAGCCCTATGCTTCTACTTATTGGAAATAACTCTAGTCAAAGATGAGTCAATTTTTCCTTTTCTTTTCCTTTTTCCCAAAAGAAATTTGACTTGTCGGTAACAAATAAATCAGTTATAAGGTCCATTTTCCTGATGGGTCAATGTTTTCAATGACTCTTAGCGGCAGTATTATTATAATGAGATTTTCACCATGTAAGAAACAATAGAGTCCAAGGTGTTCACGAAGTATTCACATGCGAATATGCTATAGATCTTATGTATAGCTAGTTTCAGTTGATCTCTAGGTCAGGTCTAGTCTCTCAATTCTATTGTACAAGTCAAGCTAAAAAACGGATGCTTTCTGTGACAGGCACTGCCTTTGGACTAAGATGAAGCCTATGGATCACTTATTGGTCATTTTCTTAAGTGAACTTCAAGATAAGTGAACAAAAAAAGTATCATAAATATAATAAATGAAAGATGCATAGCTATTTTTTATCTTTCCAATGATGATTAGCAAACACGATACAATTTTTTCAACTCATCAAAGCGAAGAACCATCTTTTTTAGAAACATAAGATTCATGAAATCAAGCTTCCAACATTCATGAATTGGATGATGGGTCATATGAATATAGAAGCTTTTATTGCTAAACCATTAGATGGGTCTACCATTGGATGCATCTCATCACATTGCTGTTTTGTAGAGATTCACGATCCAAATTGGCTAGCATGAAATGGCTCATAATACGACACATGACACACATTGATATGTTGAGCAAGAAAATGACATACCTTAAAGCTAGATTATCACCAGCACCAGTAAAGATGTGTAATGTTCTAGTGTACATTGCGGTTCAGCAATCCCTGGAATGATAGATAGAGATCTTTGTTATCTGTTCCAAATATCTCTTCTGCCTTTCTCAAAGTTTCCTGCACAGATATACACAACTTATTTAGTACAGAACATCACAATATATCTCATAGCAATTATATTGCAGTTGATAAATTGTAACCTCTCGAGTTTGCTTTTGAGCATTTAGTTCCTTGATGTTAGCCAGAAATGCACTGAACTGTTCATATGATAGCCGACTCCTGTATCAATCGAGAATACTCCAAACGAGTCAGAAACAGCAGTACTGCAAAAAATTTAAGTCATTGCCTATATATGAAAACTGCAAACAAGGAATATACCTGGCTTGACGAAAGAACTCCTTTCCATCAATTCGAGGAGTGCGACCTACACAAATTTTGAGAAGTACATATGAAGAGCATGCTCTATTCAATATATTGTTATAAATTATTAATACAATAAGAACAAATTCTTGAACTGGTTATCTCAGAGTCCAAGAGAAATGAAAATAGTTTCCAAACCTGGCAGTGAACGATTACGAGGAGGAGAATTCGCAGCTGACGACTGCTGGCTTGATGGGTACCATGAAGACAACGATGACCTCCCATCATATAGGGACCTGGAGGGTGATGTGGCTCCAGAGGTTCTCTGAGGAGATCCAGCAGCAGAATATCCTCCTCTAGGGGATCCGGCTGTGGAAATGACTTTTGGAGTTCCAGTTGGAGTAAGCCGTGGTGTGATATATGGAGTCATAGAAAATCTATGAGCATTCCTTGAGGCTGTTCGTCAAACAGTTAGCACACGGTGAATTTGAAAGACAAGTAATCTGATCGCCAATAAATTATTCATACATATCATTATATATTTTCAACTTCAATTTGTCATTGAACAGGTCATATAACACACTCACAGAAATATGAGGCAGCATATGTTTTGTTCTTCTTCTTTTTAACTTTAACATAGGGTGGGGGCTAAACTCAGGTGATTAGCCCAGCCACAAGGATGCCTAATAGTATCAACCTCCTCCTGGTTCAAACCAGTGGGAGGAGACTCGCGTATCACAGCTCAAAGTCAAAATTCAAACTATCTGCAGGTCCATGCAGAAACCAGCAAAGCTATTTGAGTTTTTTTCAATAGCATGTTGAAAATTGTAAACATGCTCGACTCTATCAAGTGCAATAATACTTTCTTAATCCTTTCATTACCTACTTTGTGATAGGAAGGGCTTTAGACCTTAATAAAGAGGGTCTCTAGGCTTACTTGCCAAAAAGGAGATTTGCAAAAACATTAAATTCAAGCAAAATACATGCATTTAATATCAATACATGTCAAACTAATAAAGAAAATCAAGTCTAAATACCTTCATCATTTGTGTTTGCCGCATCGCCGGAGCTGTTGAAGGGATGTTGTGAACTATAGCCATTTGTCCCTTCATCTATGAGGTTGAAAAGTATTAAGGTGCATATTGATGAAAAGGTTGCAGACAACAGAAGAAACAAAGTTTTAAAAAAAAAAAATAACAGAAGAAACAAAGTTAAGCTTGTTGATCGTATAGAAGCATCTTTAAACAAATAGGTTTATAACAGATGTTATCTATAGTAAGATATATCATTAAGTCAGATTAATACCCTTATCAGGATAGGCTCTTGGAACTGATTGATCACAAGTTCCAATATCAACACTTTCAGCATGCTGTTAACAACAGAAGAAAAAAAAACCAATTAGTTAACTAGAGAGAATGTCAATCCAAATTAAAGTCCCAACTAAATCGCAAGGTATTCAAGTGAAGAAGAATAGCAACATGTTACAACCAATAAGAACTAGAGATAGTAAAAAAAAAATGGAAGTCTTACCGCTGAATTGTCCTCATTCAGTGACTGCATCAGTTGTCTCTTAAATGTTTCCAACTGCAATAAGAAAAGATGTCACCGTTCGTGCCCAACAAATATATATAAAGTTAAAGCTAAAGTTTGCTATATGACCACCAAAAACAATTTGGTAGCAGCATAGTGATAAAAATAGACCAGACCTTGAATCATGTAACAGAAGAAGACCAAAACAACTTAATAATATTAATGGGTAAGATGAGTAGTGGATACAGCAGAGGCGGAATTCATATCAATAGGATGGGATACAAATCTTTCTGTCACATTAATAAATGCATAACAAAAAAACATTGGAAACATGGTAATAGCAAAATGCTACAGCCTTTCATATTTTTATATCTAAAGCTCACCCCAAGTATTTTAAGTGCTACACGTTTTGAAGCATGCCCCACTTTAGTGCTTTGTGATATCAGAATATTACAAGTCAGCAACATATAGACTAATTTCAACTGACAACCCTGTATCTAGGTTAGGCAATAGTTCAACTTTCCTGGGGGTCGAAAGAGTATAACTTAGATGTGCTATGACTTGTGAGGTAACATGTCATTAGATGGGATACCCTATCAAGATTAGAGATGGAAAATGATCAGGCTAATTGATTAATCTGCCCTGATCTTGGAAACCAACCCTGCATTAGTTTTAGACTCAAAAAGAATTTGCATACAAATTGAAGATCTAAGGCCATCTACCTGATACTTGAAAACTCAAATTGCTTTCTATTAACATTTTGAACACTGCCTATAACTATAAGATAACAGAGATGATGGACTTTGCAATAAAAGTCCGCACAACATTCTATTTAGATAAATATAACTCCCCAGCACTCTCTTTAATTACCAAACTTTTCATGTCTAAGAGCATTATTCAAGAGAACTTCATAAAAGGGTCCCAGAATTGTAATATTTGAAGTGAAAAGTCATATTTTTTCTAGCCCAATTATCAAGTTATAAATTAAAGTGTGTGAGTTGATTGTAAAAGTAAACTGGATAATTTTAAGAATAGAAAATTAGAAACCTCTCACAATGTGACTGACAAAACCTTACCTTTGCCAAATCACGGCTAAGCTTTTTTGCAGTCATCGCCAATGAGTCCCGCTCCTTTGAAAGATTTATCTTCAATATAAAAAATTCAGCAAAAACAGAGCAATCATCAATCCCATTCGCTCATCAAAGGATCCAATATTATATCTGTTAGGTGCTAGAAATTTATTATAAATAAAAAAAATGAGAAACTTTGAAGTTACAGAAACATCATAACATTTTACATTTAAAACTCATTTTTGTCTTCTCCTCAGTTTCATAAGCAGCCAAAGGAAGTATGTAGCCTTAGATTCTCATTAGTACATTCTATTGAGAATGACCTATATTTTTAATCAACCCCTTATAACTCCATGAATCATGATCCAAACATTTTGGTTTCTTCAAATATTAGAAGTCCCCCAAAACACTAGGACTCTAATCCTTTGCATTAAGGTCTCAACAACCAAATACAGATACCGTATTTGATTAATTTAAATGTTTATGAGAAACCAACATACTATAAACCCCATGATCTAAAATGTTTACATCCTTTCATTAGTATCCCCCAAATTTTTCACTAAGAATTCGCGTCAAATATCAATGATCCTCATAAATCTCCATAGTTCACAACCACATATCTCCCACTCAACCAAACAAAATAGATATTTGACTCAACAAAGCCAATCTTTTTTTCTCTTTTACAAATCAGGTAATAAAGAATGAACCACAAATCAAATCAGCTTTGTTATATTGTATCTCTCACTCCTTCACAAGTAACAGCATTCACAACAAATTTTCTTCAGTTCAATTTTCTACTGCCACCAAAATGTTGCTCACAATGTACTAATAAAACTATATCATCTGCAGAATCCAATTTTCATCCTTTCAGAAACCAAAAACAGTATGGAATGTTAATGTTCTCCTCTCCACCTCAAATCTATCACAATTCAAACAGCAACTATAAACTCATCCAGACAGCAAATATGCACCAACAAATGACTTCCAACACATTTCAGCTCTGTGAAAGTGTGAAACATCTATTCAATCAACTTGACTCAATTTTCATTCTTCCAAAAGGAAAGGGTGAGAATAATACATATTAAAAAGAAAAAGGAAACCAAATTTTCCTTAGCCAACCATCATTTGCAATCAAATAACCTAAAACCATGTATACCAATAAATATCACCTGGGGCCAGAGAAATATGAACCACAATTCAAAGTCCCAATCCTTTTCAGATAATCCCAAAACAAAACATACCCTTGAAAAGTCCCTTTCTTTTCCTTACATTTTCACAAACCGTGCTACTATATAATCAATTTCTCGTTCAATTGAAACATCATTCTTGTCTACCACTAGAACCCAGAACAGCATAAACCCAGAATCCCAAACCTATCCTCCATATCACCAATTCACCCATAAAAAGTTCCCACAAGAGCCCACTTATCCACAATTTCCCCTAAATTCACTCACTAATCGAACACGATAAGAACTCAAATGATCAAAGAGAGCGTTCAATTCCAACTCAATTCTACTAAAAGTTCACTTCTTTCCAAATGAAAACCCAGAATCTAAATCCCCAATTAGCCCAAATTCATCCACGAGCCAAACAGAAGAAAACCCAGAGTAACCGAAGGCAACAATTGCACGTACATTGTCATCGATAACGGTCTTGAGGCGGGACTCGGCCTCGCGAGAGAGGACCTGGAGCCGGGTCGCCTTGTCCTCGAGCTCCAAAATGAGCCGGTCCTTTTCGTGGAGCTTCTGCCGCATCAGACCCACCTCGGACTCGAGCTTGGACACCCTGGACGCAATCGCCATGGACGTAATTTTGCGAGCCAGATCGAGCTGGTCGTACGGGTCCGACGGAATCACCGCAAGAATCTCGTCCGGCATGTTGAAATCGGGCCCGTTCCCGCCGCCGCCGCTGCTGTTGGTGCTGCTTTGCGACATAGCTGATTGCTACCCACAATGGTCTCTTCTCGTCTCTCCTACAGACGCTGACAATGCGGCAGAGCGGGAGAGAGGGAGAGAGTTAGGCTGGTTAGGCGGTGAGGTGGGTATTATTGGTGGTTTTTTTTTTTTTTTCCGCTTTGGACAGAACGATATTAGGAAATAAATTATAGGGGTAATTATAGTATATACTTTTTTTTCAGTTTCATAATCTATGTTTTTTTTTGCATGTATTTTTTATTTTATAGTTTTCAAACTTTCTTCCATCAGTTAGTTCGAACGGAAAACATCATTAAACCCCTCATGTGTCATGCACATGCCAGTTATATTTCCTAAATCCCTAAAATGCCCTTACCCTTTTCATCTTCTTCATTGCTTCTTCTTCGTTTCTTTTTGGTTGGAGCAAGACCAGGAGCAAGCTCCATTGTTGGAAGTATCTCGCTGGCCAAGCTACCGGATCTCGGCCATCTCGCACCAGATTTGCTCCGCCAAAGACGGAGGAG